>CM021102.1:645896031-645965659 GCA_007115665.2 Sequoiadendron giganteum
TTTGCAAGCATCTGGCGGAGGGAGAAGTGTTTATTTATGATGGCCGTACTAATCTACTTCATTCTGGAGCGCTTGTAATCAGCAAATCAGGTTTTTAATTAATGTGATCAGCTTTGCCTTTTAATTTGCATGTTAGGGTTTGAATTTTGTAAACACCGTGAAAGTGTAATAAAACTATTGGCTATCGATTCGGAGATTCAATTGTGTCAGTTTTCAGCTTATAGAATTTATTTTAGTTTTTTAAAGCAATTTCTTTGAAAATCGCATTTCTTCTGTTTATGCAAAAAAAACACAAAAAAATCAAAACAATCAAAGAACAAGAAAAAATAAGCAGTTTTTAGAAACAGTGAGAACAGGGGTTTTTACAGTGGTATCAGAGCGGTTTCCTGCCATCCTTGTGGGGTTTGAAAACCATTTTGTTCATGCACCAGAGTGAGAGAAAAGAGATATTATCAGAGGGAAAACAAAAAAGCTTGGCAGCCACCATTTATTCCGGTAGGTGAGACGGCTACAGGTTTGATAGGTGTTCAGTCTGGTTCTTCGTCTGGAGCGTCTATACAGGGTACAGGCATGGGTGACAGAACAGAGATTCCTCGAGATCCTCAGGAGGAAGATGCAGAGGTTAGACAGACTCTTAGAGATTTGCAGACAGGTCAGCAGCAGGTAACTGATGTATTACAGCAGTTGACCATGGCTATACAGAGGATAGGTACGCCAAGGAGACCATCACCACATCGTGATGAGGACAGGAGTGATGCAGGTTCACAGAGGGTACCCAGGACTGTTTCACGAACAGCGAATAGACCTACCAGACCCACTTTCCTAAGAGGAGAACAGGTTGAGGAGAATGTTGAGGAGGTTGGGAATCTATTATATGCTGATGCAGTTATGGCAGCCAACGAGGAGTGGGATATATTGACACCACAAGTGCGCGAGCGCATGCATTTTGATCGATTTGTGAATTCGAGAGTTGAATATTATAGGTCTCGACAGGGAAATAGGCCTAGAAACCAGAATAGAGACTTGAAGCATGCCTCCAGCAAGATCAACCTATCCTATTTTGATGGCAGTGGCAAGGTAACAGCACAGTCTTGGATTCACAAGCTAGACACTTTCTTGACACTTCGACCTATGTCTAAGGAAGAGGCCATCAAGTTTGCCACGTTACATTTAGAAGGAGCAGCCCATGATTGGTGGTATCAGGGAATGGTGACACTGCAGCACGATCGTATTACCACTTATCAGGAGTTCGTGGACAGATTGGTGGATCGCTTTGATAAAAAGGACCCAAAAGTTTATTTTAGAGATTTGGCCCAACTTAGGCAGATTGGCAGCCTGGAGAGTTATATTAGTGAATTTCAGAAATTGTCCGTGATGGTTCCCGACATATCAGAGAGGCGTATAGTTGTGCTCTTCGTTGAAGGATTGTTGGAACCCTTGAGAGGTTGGATCAAGGCATTTGATCCGCTTTCGCTATAGGAAGCTATGAGGAAGGCACGTAGTATGGAACTTGCAGCACCATCCAGCAAATTCAACTCCAAAAATACTTCTTCATTTAGGGACAATAAGGGATTCAATAGAAATAAGGAGAAATCTGATTTTAAGAGTGACTCAAAGGGAAAATCAGCAGCACCGTTGGATCGTGAGACTCTTAATGACTTGCACAGGAAGAAGCTTTGCTTCTATTGCAAGGGTCCCTATGACGCAAACCATGATTGTCCTTTGCGGCCTAAGGGTAAGGCCAATAGAGTTATGTGGGCTTATTATGAGGATTCGGAATCTGAAAATTCCGAACAGCAGGAGAGTTCTGAGGAGTCAGAATCAAAGGCTTCAGAGCCTAAGGCTGAGGCAAAGTCAGAGCTCCAAATCCAGGAGGCACGGTTGTCGAGTATTCAGCAGGAGGGATCTTTCAGACTTCGTGGAGTCTTGGCTGGTCAAAAAGTTATTACCCTTCTAGATACAAGAGCCACCCACAATTTCATTGATGCTAGATTTGTGGAGAAGCGTGGACTCATAACCGAGGAGTTTGAGGGCATTCGGGTCAAGGTAGTTGATGGTTATACTCTCAGGTGTGATCGTATGATCAAGGATCTTCCTTTGTGCTTGAACAATTATGAATTCAAGGCTGATTACTATGTAGTGAATATGGGAGATATTGATTTAGTCTTGGGCATGAAGTGGCTTCATTGCCATGAGGAAGTTACACTTCGCCTCAAAGACATGGAGATCCGGTTTGAGGTGAATGGGAAGACTCACATACTGAAGGCTATTCGTGACAGTAATGTCAAGACTATTTCCTTTCGACGGATGGAGAGACTTGTACGACATGATATGGTTGAGTGGGCTGCCGAGTGCACTTTGACACCTATACAGGAGTGACAACATAGGACCGAGTATCATCTTGACATTCAGCAGTTGAGATTTAAGCATGAGAAGGTTTTCTGTGACATTCCACCAGGGAGACCTCCAGACAAGGGTATTGAGCACATCATAGAGCTTGAGGAGGGCGCTAAGCCCGTCATGATTACTCCTTACAGGCATCCAAAGCGGCTTAAGGATGAGATAGAGAACACTATCAAGGAGCTGCTTGCTATGGTTCACATTCGGCCAAGTAAATCACCGTTTGCTTTTTCAGTTGTCCAATAAGAGGATCATCAAAAACTGGTACCCCATGCCTCGTATAGATGAGCTTATTGACGAGCTCCATGGTGCTTGTTATTTCACGAAGATAGACTTGAGATCGGGATATCACCAGATTGGAGTCCGTGAGTAGGATGTTGAGAAGACTGCTTTCCGTTGTCATTGTGGACACTCCGAGTTTGTGGTGATGCCGTTTGGGCTAACCAATGCTCCAACGACATTTCAATCCACCATGAACAGGGTCTTCCACTCACATCTGAGGAAATATATACTTGTCTTGTTTGATGATATTTTGATCTACAGTAGGACTTGGTAGGAGCATCTGGCTCATCTAGATACAGTACTCAGCATTTTGGAGAGGGAGTCCTTGTACGCCAAGGAGTCCAAGTGTGATTTAGGGATGACTGAGTTGTTATACTTAGGCCATATCATCAGTGCAGAGGGAGTGCGGATGGATCCTGAGAAGATCTGTGCTATCGTAGATTGGCCTACTCCAGCGAACCTTACATAGCTGCGAGGATTCCTTGGGTTATGTGGTTTCTATCACAGATTTGTTAATGGTTATTCATGCCATGCAACACCTATGACAGATTTGTTGAAAAAGGGTGCATTTTGTTGGACTCCTGAGGCACAGGAGTGTTTTGTGAGGTTCAAGGAGCTGATGACTACGTGTCCAGTGTTGGCACTGCCAGATTTTACGAAGCCTTTTGAGCTTCAATGTGATGCTTCTGGTGAGGGCATCGGAGCGGTGCTTATGTAGGACAAGCACCTAATCATTTATGAGAGCAGGAAGCTCAGAGGTCCAGAGAGCTTTACAGTATTTATGATAAGGAGATGCTGGCCATAATGCATGCCTTGGCCAAATTTAGGCAATATCTCATGGGCAGTAAGTTTTGCATTAAAACTGACCACAACAGTTTGAGGCATTTCCTGGGGCAACGAGACTTAAACGATCATCAACAGAAGTGGGTGAGTAAGTTACAGGCATATGACTTTGATATCACATACATCAAAGGTACCCAGAATGTAGTGGCTGACGCTCTCTCATGCAGGCCTTATCTGAGCTCTATGGTTCACATTGCAGAGGATTGGAGGCATTTGATTGTGGCAGAATACGCCAAGGATACTTGGGCATCCAGTTTGGTTGAGGGGTCGATGGTAGACACCAGATACATGCTTGTGAATGACTTGATCATTTACAAGAACATGATTTTCTTGATCCCAGGATCTGAGATGAAGAACACCATTATGCGAGCCTTTCATGATGTACCCACAGCAGGGCATCTCGGATACTTCAAAACATACAGATAGATTCGGGAGAGGTTTACGTGGAAGGGTCTTAAGGCAAATGTTCTTTAGTATGTGCATGAGTGCCCTGTTTGTCAGCAGAACAAGCAGGAGAACACGTATCTGGCAGGATTGTTGCAGCTGCTTCCAATTCCTGATAGGAAGTGGGAATGCCTATCGATGGATTTTATTACGGGCTTGCCCAAAGCCTAGGGACGTGATTGCATATATGTAGTTGTAGATCGGCTGACGAAGTATGCCCACTTCTTTTCGATCACCACCACTTACATAGCGACGCAGGTGGCAGAGGTCTTCTTCCGTGAGATTTTTAGATTACATGGGTTGCCTCGGAGCATAGTTAGCGACAGGGATAGCCGGTTCCTGAGTCACTTCTGGCAGGAGGTGTTCAGACTTTGTGGGATTGAGCTTACACCGAGCACTAGTTACCACCCATAGACCGATGGTCAGATGGAAATAGTGAACAAATGGGTGGAAGGTTACCTCAAAAATTACATTGCAGGGCAACAAAAGGCGTGGGTCAAGTGGATATATTTGTGCGAGTATTGTTACAATACTACTTTTCACATGACCATTCAGATGTCCCCCTTCATGGTGTTGTACGGTTACGAGGCGCCTAGTTTTTTGGATTTTCTACTGAGTGACAGTAGAGTGCTGAGTGTTGGGGACTTATTACAGGAGAGTCAGGACACTATGAGGGCTCTCAAGGAAAATATTGCTAAGGCACATAATCAACAGAAGCAGTACGCAGATCAGAAGAGGATAGAGAGGTCTTTTGAGGTGGGAGACATGGTATATCTTATGTTGTAGCCTTACCGTCAGTCTACTCTCAGGAAGAGTGGTTCAGAGAAGCTCAAGCTACGGTATTATGGTCCTTTTAGGATTCTGAGGCGTGTTGGAGAGGTGGCTTATGAGCTAGAGCTTTCGGCGAATAGTAAGGTCCACAATATTTTTCATGTGTCACGTCTCAAGAAGGCGTTAGGACATCGTGTGGTGCCTTCGGAAGTATTACCTCCCTTAGATGATGAGGGAAAATTGATCTTAGTACCTGAGTCGATCCTAGAGTATAGAGAGAGACAGTTGCGCAGGAGGACTATCAGGGAATATTTGGTGAAATGGAGAGATTTACCAGTAGAGGATGCTACGTGGGAGAGTGAGGATATTTTGCAGCATCCGGAGTTGAGATTGCTTGAGGACAAGCAATTTCGGGAGGGGCGAACTGTAATGTCCCCTTCCAGTTGACATCTCTCAGTGCATGAGATTAGCCTATTGTGTGACCCTCGTAGGCTAATAGGGTGGATAGAGGGTCTGGTTGAGGCTTGGCTTGGCTTCTATTGGCAGAATCTTTCAGTTGGCTTTCGTTCTGAGTTGTTCGGACACCATTTGCTTGACTTACTATTTTTAGTAAGTGGAGACACTCAGCAGAGCACCCCTGCTATTTTTAGCAGTATGTTGTGGTCATGTGTGGATTCAATCACTTATCATCTGGCTTCAGACGGTTCGTCATTTGGACCTGTTTTGAGAGAGATATTAATATTTGTTTGCTAAAATAAATATTAATTAATTAAAAGTTATATTATAAAGTTATAATATATTTAAATATTATAACTTAAGTGACTTAAAGGAAGGGGTCGACCAACATGAGGAAGGGGCCACTTTTCAATTATATTTTATAATTAAAAGTGCGTGCAAACTATGGAAATATTAAAAGATGAATTCAACTTTTATTTAAATGATGCCTTTGTGAGAAAAGTCGACCTTCTTGAGGATATAAGGGTTTTCCATTGTGAAATATATCATTATGTTATGAAAATCGACTTTGATCAATTATTCTTCCACAGAATGGAGCCAAGGGTTTCAGTTGTCTTTTGCATTGGAGAACGAGCCATCTTTAGTGTCTGTAGTTCAGAGGCTATGAAATATCAGCTGATTTATTGCTTATCAGAGAGGTAGCTTCATTCAGAAGTTATTACAGAGCTTATTCAGAGATTACATCTTCAAGGGTTTGAAGAGCAGATTTTAATTTGTTGAAATAATCATCATTGCAGAAGAAAAAATCAGAATTATTGATCTGCTGCTATAGTGATGTGAATAGTGCCCATGCTACAGTGACGTGAATAGTGCCCACGCTACAGTGACATGAATAGTACCCGTGCTACAGTGATTTATATTTGGCATCTTCTTGGCTGAGGAAAAGGTTGCATTTCATGTTATACTGAAGTTCTTCAGTTGTGCGCATTTTTGCAAATAATAATCAGGCGGCTGCAACATCTAACGGAGGAGAAGTTATTAATCATGATGGTCGTACAAAATCTACATCTTTCTGGAGCGCCTGTAATCAGCAAATCAGGTTTTTTAATTAATGCAATCAGCTTTGCCTTTTAATTTGCATGTTAGGGTTTGAATTTTGTAAACACCGTGAAAGCATAATAAAACTATTGGCTATCGAATTGGAGATTCATATTTGTCAGTTTCCAGCTTATAGAATTTACTATAGATTTTTGAAGCAATTTCTTTCAAAATCGCATTTCTTCTGTTATTGCAAAAAAACAAAAAAAAATCAAAACATTCAAGAACAAACAAAAACAAGCAGTTTCAAAAATAGTGAGAAAAGGGGTTTCTACAAGATGTCTTATTCACTGTTCCTTCTTCCTTCAGAACTTCTATTGTATATTCTCTTTTTCTGTTATTCCCCTAATTCTCCCTTGTATTCCTTCCTTTTTATACTATTGAAGGTCCTTTGAAAGGATGCATCTTTTCGTTACAAATGCAACCCTGAGCCATACTTTACAAATCGTACTTCTTACCATATACAAAACACTTCATTAAGTGCTGCCAAATGAGGCTTAAAGCAGATCGCACACCTTTACTAATGAAACATATTTAAATAAGACTTTTGGTTTATTAATGAAATGTTGGCACTTCTTTGTCTTATTCACAGCTCTTTGTAACTTTGTCTTATTCACTAGTCATCATCTGCCTTTTATCCTATTTCTGCCCTTAAATCTAAATCACTGCTCTGTTTATAATTGCTGCTTGTAATATAGTGATCGCCCCTTCTCATTATCGTGGCTGTTTGCAAATATCATCGCTATTGTTCTTAGTGGTAATTAATATGTTCATTATTGATTTAATATGCCTTCTTATTAAGAACCAACACCTTTAGATATTTGGATAATATTAGTTTTTTGCGAGCATTTATTTTTATTATTGTGATATTTACAATTAATAATATTAACTGTTCCATTTATTATGATAATTATATTATAATTATATTTTGTGAATATTAATTGTTCTATTATGATAATTGTATTATAATATTATCTATGATAATTATAATTATAATAATATTTAAATTGACAATATTTATTTTGTTAATATTTGTAAATACGTAATTCATCACTTATTTTATTTATTTGCATCTCATCACTTAGTTATCTTAATGTTCTATTTTCAGGGACATGACAAACCTAATGCAAATAATGACAATTTTTTCTGATTTCTTAAATTGAAACCCAGATTTAATAGCATAACAGAATGAAGCAAACAAAGACAAATCGTTGCACAAAATTTTGAAAAAGTGGTTGTATAGGAACTGATTAGCCTAGGGCGAATGGGTCCCAAGTCAGGGTTCTAAAAAATCAAAGTTTGAGTTTCTTGCCTAATGTTTGAATTTACAGTTTTAAGTTGCAAACTGTGGTTTTAGTGATTGAATTTTCCAAATTTAGGTGCCCTAATGCAAATGAAATGAATAAAAAATGTTGAATAATGTGACACATTTTGAAATGCAATTTTGACTCAATTTGTGAATGTAAATGATTGAAAATACACTAATATGCAAGCACTATGCAAAATCAATGTAATATGCATGCAATTATTTGAACTTTTTCATATTTGAAAGGATGCAAAATGTAAACTTAAAACCCTAAATGAGATGCAAAATAATGCACTGCACTGCAAACTAATGTCAATCCTAGATCTAGGGTTTGAATAGACTCCAATCTCATAAATTTTGATATACAATGTCGAGTTCACCAAAATGAAATGAGGGAAAAGGGGTGAGGTAGGTTTTGAATGGGGGTATGCACCTATCATCCTTATTTCATTAGTAAAAACTAAAAAGAGATCCCCTAGGACAAGATTGACTTTCAACCTTTAGGTGATTCAACCTTAATGGAGATCTTATTGTTTTCCATATGATTGAGGGCATAAATCAGCCTAAAATTGATGCAGGGGCATCCTGTGATACACATATTATTGCCAATTATTTTCATGTTGCTAAACTTTGTGTTTTGGTTTGGTTGGGGTCAATAAGATCATTTGAGACCATTTTGAGTCATTTGAAGTTGTTCTATGATGTTTTATGGTGTTTTGGAGCCAAATTGTAAAACGTTGCATAAGTTGCTAAAAGTTGTCAAAATGTTGTCAAGAAAGTTGTAATTGTTGTCATTAGAGTTAACAAAGGAGTAGATGGTTTGTTTTTCTGTTGAATATGATTGGAACATGTTAAGTATGTCTTGTAACACTGATCCCAAGGGTTGGAGAGGTGTTTGAATGAGAAACCAATTCATTTTGCACATTCATTATTACATTTTATGTGAAAATCAACTGTAAATTGCATTGTACAGATTGGTATGATCTAGTACGGATTTGATGGTAATTGTAGAAGTTGAAGGATCTCTTCCTCTTTCAGATGCTTTTTGTCTCATGAATTTTCATTGCATTTTGTTGAACTTAGAGCAAAAACAATGCAAAAAAATGTGAATTTTCTGAAAAAAATCAGCAAGTATTTGTTTGGTACAGTTTGGTACAGACTTGTATGGATATTTCAGTCATTGGAGGAGTTAGGCCTCTGCTCTATGGTTCATATTCTTTTGATTTGGTCTCATTTGGAGTTAATTTGAGAAAGTTATGCCTAAAATGCTCTTGATAGTCATGTTCAGAAATTAGGGTTTCATGTTTGAATAAAAAATTCATTTCTCATTATCTGTATGGTGAAAAATTCTAGAAACTTGTGGAAAGTTTTTTTTCAATGTCTTATTTCATATTTTCAAGCCACAGGTCAAGATTTGATGAGACGCAAGGTGAAATAGTTGATTGTGTGTCTCATTTTGCAAGAAAACAGTCCTAAAACCCTAGTTCCATGAGGGTTTAATGATATATATGCATTGTTTGTTGTTGGAAAGAGGATCAATGTGGAATGTTGTAAATGGTCTACACAAACGAAAAATCCATTGAGACAAGCAATTTCCTTCTTGTTTGATGTATTTGCGTAGGGTGCACCTAGTGGCAACAAATGTTAAATTGCACAAATCATGGTTTTGATCACTTGGTTGGGTCATGAGCATTTGGAAACCCATAAAGTATGTTGAAACAAGTCTAAATACACCAAGTTGCCCTTATTTTGTGTTTTCCTCAAGGGTTGAGTGTCATTTCAATGTTGTCCCATGTGTTAGGCTTAGGTCCACTTTGCCTAGAGTGAACTAATGTGTACATTTGAATCCTTTGTATTGAAATCCTATTTGGAGAGAGTCTAGGTTGTTGTTTTGAGTCCTTCCCCTTTGCATTAGAAATGCACTTTTGGGAGATGAATGAAAAATACTAAATGAATGTAATTATGCAATGTAACACTTGTTTTGGCATTTCAATTAGCACCTTTGGAGTGCTTATTGGAAACAGACAGCTATTGCAAGTGTGTTAGTACATGCTCTTCGGATTATAGAGAGGAAGATCTCTCTTTGCTGATTTTCTAATGTAAAAAAGGGACATACTAAGGTTCCTATCTTTTTTACTCAGCGGCAGGACACAAGGGTGCATAAACACAATGCAGCGTAGCTAAGCTTTTCTCTAGTTTTCGTAGATCTTAACTACGACTAACTAAGCTTCTAAACTATCCTACCTCCTCAAAATAAACAGAACATGAGGGTGTAGGAGAAAAATGGATGGATTGGATTGCTTGAATCCTCCGTCTCAATGGAATATGGCCGAGGCTCTGAACTCTCGGATATATACCAAGATAGAGCTTGATACAAGCAAACACTCTCTTATGATAAACTGAATTTGAGACTTGCCAAGGAGGAGGAACCCCTGTCTGAGGTGTAGGCTTGGAAACAGCTCACTGGAAACAACAAGGAACGATGGCCTGTCTAACAAGATTCTCGAGGAGGTGACAACACCTGTCCAAAGTGTAGGTTGCAAGACAAATCATTAAACAACATCAAACGATAATGATCGATGACAAAATATCCAAGGAGGCAACGACACCTGTCCAAGGAGGAGATTGAAACAATGCACTATTTAGAACAAGACTTTGAATATACTCAAGTATTTAGATCAAGCAAGCATGCGCCATCTGATTTATTTCTTCAAGCTTCTCCAAAGAATTACAAAGGTTAGGATAGCAAAGGCACGAAATCATGCACAATTGCGATCAACCAACGAACTCTCATCCAAGAGTGAATGGATATAAACAAGCTAACTCTGGCAACAATGGCACAACAATTTTGCTTAGCAAATAAAGGTTAAACAAATAATGAGCCCGAGGCTCTTATTTATAGAAACTCAAAAGAGTAGGCAACCCTAAAATCTCCTTGAGTTAACAAACAGTTCTTGCCAATCAACAAGATTTATTTCTATGTCTAAAAGTAGGTGAGCAAGCAGTTAACTTGAAATCTACTTCAGTTAACTGAAACTAAACAAAAGTCAAACTGGAAGTCTACCTCAATTGACTGACACCTAACTAAAAGTGAACTTACAATTACAAATGTGTCTCCAAATAGACATCCACCTTTAAAGGAGATCTGAGATCCACAAATCGTGGGAGTCAATTAGACATCCTAGATCAGTGGGATCTGACATGCATGATCTGTGGAGATCTGGAGTCAACTTGGAAAGGGGCATGAAATTGACTTCAGTCATATTTAATGCTATTTGGAGGGTAGAACGTCCTTCCTTGGTGCTTTACACCTCTTCACCACTGGTCAACAAAGTCTCTATCCAGTCATTGACCTCTTTGACCCCCGAGCAATTAATGCTTTTCAAGGTGACTATGTGGCGTCTAAGCATTTCTTCACCCGTCGCAAGCTGTTGCTAATAGTTTATGCATTGGGCAGTTGCTTCATCTAACTGGATAGACATGGCTGCAATTTTGGCTAATTTGCAACCATTGGGATCTTCAAGGAATGAAGATCGGATGACATCTTGGAACCGTGTCTATACCATTTCAAGCTCAACATATTCTCCTCCTTCTCACTGATATTCTAACTCGGGGAAGGATATTACCAATGTTCTTGCAAAGTTGATAATATTGGCGATAAAGCATCTATAGTCAATCAACTCCACTGAATTGGCATCGTAGGCTCTCACCTTGTATGCCAATTGTTCTTTCCAATCAAAGAAATGATCTTTGTTCTCAGTGGTTGTAACTGATTGGTATGTTTGTTGTAGATCAGCAATTGTCGCTTCCTCTCCTTGGCCTCTCTTGAGCTGCCTTTACATCTGACTATTGGATTTTTGATTGAAGACGGCCATGTGCTCTGTCTCTCAGCTGATATGCTTCTACTAATATAGACCATCCTTTGACGACAAACTCATCCACTTGACATCTCAAGTGTTTGTTGTATGTGATCAACTGATGATGGTTTCTTTCAGCTGAGAGATCCAATAGTCCTTGAGGCAAGGCCGAGGAGTTGGGAGTGCCATGCATCAAACTAGAAATGTATAGTCTAAGCTGACGGTTTTCAGCCTTCAAGGCTACTTTGTCTTGTCCATCCTTTGTCATCCTTTCTTTGACGCTCGCTGAGGCGATTCTGAGAAGGTTTGCCTCCACCTGTTGAGTGGTCTTTCCAAGGTTCACCTTTGAAAGCGTGAAATCCTCAACCCTCACATTATGTATGTCTTTATCTTCAAGCGGGGCAGCAGTCTCTATGACAACGTCGTTCTTTGCATTCCTCTCTACATGTGTCTGCTTCTTCAACTTCTTTGCCGGCATCTCTTGTGGGACATGGTGGAATTCAGAGAAGTCAAGCTGATAAGAAGGTCTCTCCCTTTTCCTTCCAAGCGAGCTTTCTAGCCAGATAGAATCTCGGCTAGCATCGCTAGGAGGAGGAACATAGGCCCCCTGAATGCTGGAAGAACGAGACTGTGCCATGGCAATGCATCGTGGTGGCGAGTCCAAATCAATGGGACTTTGCGACCTCTGTGATGGTGGTGAAGTCGGTGGCTTTGTTTCTATTACAGGCACCGCTTCTGCTGCAACTTCTTCTACAATGGATTCCATCTTTGCAGTGATTATTTCAATCACTGGCTCTGGTGTAGCTGCAGTGTTCTCAACTGTTTTAGGTAAATTGGCGGTTGTCTCCACCTATACCTCTTGCTGGCTTGTGCTAGCAATTCCTCTTCTTCCTCATGTGCTCCTTGACAATCCGCATTCCTTCTGGAAGAATGCTCATCTTCTTCTGTCTGGGTTTCTTCCTAGATGAGGAAGGTAGTGTAAACTGAACCATTGGCGGCTCTGATCGGGGAAGTACTACCTTCCTTGTCCCTTTACTGTCAAGGTAGAGTTGACTGTGTCGAACTACTCTACCAGTTCTTTCCTCAATAGACGTACTCTCTTTCGCGTACCAGTCTACTTTGTCGAGTGGTTGTGCATCTACTTAAACCGTGAAGAAGGAAAAAAGAATGACCTCTTCTTCGTCATCAGATAAGCCCTCGATGTCCTCTAACATGAATTCTACAATCTGCGAGAGCTTGAATCTGCTATATTTCCTTCTTCTCACTTCGAACTCATCCTCACAGTTGACCCAAAAATCCTCCATGAAAGGTTCATGTGATGATCTTTGTTCAAGATGTGCTGCGAAGATTTCTCTGGAATCATATGATGACCTCCTATCAATGAGGTACTTGAGATTAAATCTCACTATTTCCTGGCTTATCTACCTAGCATCGAATGCAGTCCTACATCTGTAGAATCCCATCTGAAAAGGAAAGTTTGCAACAAACTTCTTCTTTACGCGAAGGTAAGAGTGAACCTCGGCCAACTGCCTCAGGAATTCCATGAACACTACCCTATCTAAGGGGTAGAGTGGCATCATGGCGGGGTGGCCATTGTAGCCATACACGCATATGTAGGTGAAAGTGGGGAATTGGATGAACCAATCCGCCCAGTCCACCATTGCTGCCTTAGCTGCTGGTGAAATACGAACGTGCATCTCATGGTCTAGCTCGCGCACGGTGTGCATAGTGAAAAGGTCATTTATCTTCTTGAAGTGTCTTTCCACTAGAGTGAACTGCAGGTGAGGAAAGTATTCTTGGACCTTTTGCACACCCAGGGTTCACACAGTGTTTAGTGTTCTGAAATCGCCTTGGAAGGCTATCAAGTAGACCAGGTAGGAACACATGTGGAAATGGTGCTCTTCTAAAAACTTGGTAAATTGTTGGTGGAGCGTGTCACTGATCAGAGAGGCCCAGTCGTAATGTTCTTTCCTCCTGATTATTTTGCCAATAATATAGAACATCCATGGCTGGAAGGATTTTCCCTCTTCTTGTCCAGTGACTCTGCTGAGTAGAGTGATTAACACTCTGTACTCATCTTTGAATTCTCCTCTCCCAACCAATTTGGGCAAGCTGGTTCTCTTTTTTTTCAGCCAATGTTCAGCCATTATAAGCAAACACTTATTCCTTGAAGCCTCGAATGCCTTTTCGCATTCTGTCACAGATACGACCTTCCTGGTAGGGCATGGTGGAATTGCAAAACATGTCTCTATGTCCTTCGGCTTTAAGCTGCAAATCACCCTCCCACCCACTAAGGATCTCTCTTGTAGTCGGGTTGTAATGCTTTGTGCAAGTAGTTACAAGCTCAATGCTCTGTAACGTGATCGGAATGGATGAAACTTGGAATAAACCGGATTCTTCAATGTTCTAGAATGTAATTTGGTTCATGCCCTCCAAGTCCTCAGAACTGACCTCTGAATTTTTCTGCCATAAATTTGTGTCAGTTGTTTTCAGATAATCATGGTACAAGATCGTCTTGGTCTTGTATTGTACCTGGGAGTACTGCATTCTAAAAATCTTGAAGATTGACTGTGCACATGATGCTGCTCAGACAACTTTTTCTAGAACTGCTAAAAATAGCCTCGCTAGGGGTAATTTTTACAAAAAATTCCGAGACATGGGTTTTGTTGAGAATGATTTTCTAAACCAACCCAAATCATTAGAAATTTGGAAAAATGAGTTTTTCTATGACATGCAAGAGCCCTTCGGTGGCAGAGGCAGCGGGGCACCAGAAAGTGATTTTTCTCGAAAAAATCCAACACATCGGTTTTGTTCGTGCTTCAGAGGTAAACAAACCCAATTTGTCTATTTTTCAAAATTATGACTTTTTTCGGAAACCCTAAAAATAAGGGCAGCAGGGCTACTTTTTTTGGAAAAATCCAACATATGGGTTTTGTTGAAAAAGTTGTGTTGATCATACTCGGTTGGCTAGATCTGTGATTATCTATCGTTTCCTATGACATGCAAAGAAATATAGATAGAAATAGAGGAAGTAGACAGAAGATGGATTGGAAGTTATAAACTGCCACTTTGCAATAATTTGCCTCTGGAAACAATCTTCGAGGAAGAATACTTTTATTGCCACTGATCTTCAAAAATATGGAAGATCCGTCCAAAACCTCTGCCAGATCTTGAAAACGTGTTCTTGGGAGCTATTTGTTGCTTTATCCTTCAACCCACAAAAGAATAATGAAGAATGGGACGCCTAGCAAGAATATATGGTGATTAGGGTTGAGATCCACCGAGTATGGAAGACAACTCATGATTTAAGTCTGATTTGGAGTTCCAAAAGGTGATTTCCACTGATTGTGGAGTGTTTGGCCTCTTTTTGGCTCCAAATTTGCTAACTCAAGTCAACATTTTTGATTTGATCTAACGTTCTCGATGCTTAGATGAATCAGATGACTCTGCTTGACGATGCATCGAGTAGCCAGCTCGGTCTTGCTCAGGATGACTGACTTCTTAGTTGAAAATGGTAAGTTTTGGTCCTTCAAACTTAAGGGTGCCCCTGGTCAGTAGGGGCGCTTTTAGCTTTTGACTATATTTATTCATGTTGTGAATTGCCTGACTTTGACCTCCTCCATTAGATGATTGATTTGTCGGAAGTTCTTGCTGATAGTTCCACTGACGAGACAGGTCACAGTTGAGAAGGTCATCCTAGGAGGCAGTGAAGATTCTAACTTTTTGTGACCTTTTCACACATCACCCCATCCAAAGATGGGGACCCCCTAATTTTTGCTCCATTCTGGTCTTTTGGCTTTGGTTCTCTCTATCTTTGATCTTTTGTCCTTTCGGGGATGTCCCATCATTTGACCTAGATTGAAATGATTGCCAAGTCTATGAAATTAGGGTTTCTATCCTTCAAGCTTGTTTAAGGTCAAATTGAGTTATCAAGGTAAAATCTAAGTGCAACAGTACATTCAAGAGGCTCAAGACAAGATCCCACTGAAATCTTACTGAAATATGATGACTTACTATTTTTAGTAAGTACCTAATTCGAGGTCATTTCCTCAGGATTTCAGGATTCCAACTACTTCAGCACATTCAAGCAGCTTCAGGGTGCCTACACATGAAATTTGAAAAGATTTAGACAACTGGCTATTTTTAGCAGTTCAGCGTTCGGAGGCCATTTTCAGGATTTAAATGTATGATTCTCCAATGTATGACTAGAGAATGGATCTGGGTTTTCCAAGACCTTTGCAGTGATATAACATGCAAACCGAGATGGTGACTTTCAGCAGTTCAGCCTTCAAAGGCTATTTTTAGGGTTTGCATGTAGTGATTTTTAGTGCATGTCCGGATATTCCATATGGGTTTTGCAAGAGCTTCGTACTGGTATGACATGCAAACAGAATGAGTTAGTTCTCAGAGACTTACTATTTTTAGCCAGTGCCAGCACATTGACCAGTTTTTTGGGTTTTTCTGGGTTTTTCGAGATCCCACGGGCACTGTGACATGCAAACTCATCCGACATCAAACTGACCACTTTTCGGACACTTACTATAAATAGCAGCTTCAGTCCAACGGTTACCCAACACTTTAGTCCAGCAAGCAAAGTGACAAACAGTAGAAATCAAGAAGATCGGGAGTAGTCTGGAGCGCATGCAAGCCAGATTAGGGTTTCCCACGCTATCTAAAAATAGATAGAACAAAATACAGAGATGTCAAAACGAAGCACGCCATCGGGATCAACATCTTTCAGGCTGCCTACTGGCAAAATTTGAGCACGATCTAAATACTTACTATTTTTAGTAAGTCATCTCATGGCTATAAATAGTAGGTCTGTACCCAAGGCAGGTGTGAACAGGTCACTCACAGCATCAAGAACAAGTGGAACGAATTTCAAAGCAAATGGAGATACAAAATTTGATCAATTTTAGGGTTTGCTAAAAATAGCAAACGGCTAAAAATAGTATGTAGTGTGCCAAATAAGGTATGAACGAGGTAGCAAGGCCAAGTGGAGGGATAGCCACACCAACTCTAGCTCAAGACGGGATGAAATGCAAGGAAACCCTAATTGCTCCGATTTTGCTAAAAATAGAAAGCCAAGGCATGGCTAGGGCGTTGAAAATGTATAAGTGATAGCTGGCATGGAGACACATCAAATACGCCTGAGATATGGAGAAAATATTCTAAGTGTGAGATTTCCCTCACACACCCTCATATGCGCCCTCAAGAGGTTGAAATGGAAGTGGCATATGCTAAATGCGCCCAAGATTTCCTTGAGCAGGGGTCAAATGCGCCCACATGAGGCAAAGACATGGTGGAATTCACTAAGGCATGGGAATTCCTTGAGGACCCCTCAAATGCACCCAAGGATGGAAGCAACATAGGCTAAATGCACCTAGGGGAGGTGAAAGGTCACTGGATAATGTCACTTTCCTTCACATAGTTGAAATGTGCCCAAGACAAGAAGCCCACCATGTGAAATGCGCTCAAGGAAGGTGAAGAGTCACCATGGGCGTGGGAATTCCTTCACTACCCCTCATTTGCGCCTTCAATTTCCTCCTCCCCATAGCAAATGCGCCCAAGGTGGCAAGGTAAAGGGTAAAATGTGAAAAGTGTTGAGGAAATGCACTAGACTTGGGGACATTCCTCTCCACACCCTCAAATGCACCCAAAGGTAGAGGTTGACTAGGCTATATGCGCCCTAGAGTGGAAATGTCATGTGTGAAATGCGCCCAAGGTGGCAAGGTAAAAGGAAAATGTTGAAGAGTATGGTAAATGTGCTCAAAGGGTTGAGTAAATTCCCTCACACATGGTGAAATGCACTCCAAGTTTCCCTTATGACATGCTATATGCGCCAAGGGTAAAGGTGAAGCTATGGGGACATGATTTTAAAAAAAAAAGAAGAGAAAATTGCTAAGTGTGATGAAGAAAGTCTAGGCGTGGAATTGCCTAAGGGATAAAATGGAAGCTCGCATGTTCAAATGGGCCCTTCAAGGGTAAGGTGAGATAAAATTTAAATTTAAAATAATTTCCTAAGGCATTTTCTAAGGAGAAAATGAAAAATACGTCTACAGGTGATGCTAAAATTTCCAGAGAGAAAATTCTTCAGAGGGAGAGTTCTTCAGGAAGAAATCAAAGAAAAAATGCCAAGGCAAAGAAACTGGAGATTGCAGGTGTGGAAGACATCTGGAGTGAAGAGAAATAAACCTTAGCCATTTTATTATTTTTAAATAATAAAAATTAAAAGTACCCCTTCGTCCGGATACACATGAAAACGAGGAGTTCTGAAAAGAATTTTCTTCTGGGTACTGAACGTTTTCGATTGCGAGATGGTTTAAACTTGTTCCACGCCTTGCTCGCGTCGTTTTGGTGGATACTTTTGCCTGGTGTCTATTTTGATAAAATTTCTAAGGAAAATTTGAAGAATTTCTCTAAGGCAAACAAACAAAACGAATGAGATGTTTCGCTAGAAAATTGGACTAGATAATTTTACCAAGGCTAAGATGACGTTAAATGACTTAGCCAAATGAATTCGAAATTGTTCAACAAAGTGAGTGATTTAATATTTTAAAGGATCAAATATGATGAGGCAGGCCTATTCAGAGATGATGAAATTCATAATTCTAGAAGCTTGAGATTATGATGCTTCGAATGACAAGTGTTGCGACTGGAAAAGAGAGGGAAAGTGGAATTCGAAAATGTGCTAAGTATAGCCTCTATTGGATTTCGACCTGGCTATAATATTCTAAGTCCTCTTCATTCTCCTCACAAGTTGCTGAATGTAGAGCATTTTCTGAAGTTGAAGTATGAGTTTGCAGAGAAATAAAATATTCTCAAGCTGCTGGAAGAGTTGAAATTTGTGAAGTGTGAAGCTGCTGAGGCACGATTTTCTTTTTGAAGAAGTCTCAGATTGCTGATTGCTGAGAGGTGCAAACTTCTTAGTTTCTAGTGGCTGAAAGTGAAAGACACATTTTGACTTGTTGAGGCTGCATTTGTTGAAAGTACGAATTTAAGAGAAGTTGCATAACTATAGAAACTTCACAGTTGAAGTGAACAAGAGTGTTGAGGTTTGCAGCTGAAAGTGAAAAAGTGTTGCAGCCTTTTTATTTAAAAATCTGCTAACACCCTCAATGGTGATTATTTTATTATTTTAAAATCTTGTTTTCTAACTCTCTTGCCTTTTTGCAGAATGGCCGAATCAAGCACAAGAGCTGCAAGCAAAAACAACCACACCGAATCCAGACAAGTAGTGATCAAGAAATTGAGCAAGTCCTTCTTGCCGGAATCAAAGTTTTCATCAAAGTTGGGCAAGCTGGCTGACACAAATTTAGGTTCGTTCAACCTAGAGGCATTCAGAAGAAGGATAATGGGGACCGGAGGCCATCACCCATTGGTGACTTCACACAATATTGTTAGGAGTGGATTGTATGCAGCTACAAGTTTTCTGCCAGCTATCCGGTGTCTAGAACTCATCATGGAATGCACCCACCACTACAACACAAAGCAGAGAATGATCACTTCGCTAGATGGAAAGATTTTGGCCAACCTGACACCTGAAGCAATCAGGGAAGCGTTTGGGATTCCAGTGCATGAGAAGATGATCTATAAAACAAAAGAAAGGGCTGAAAGAATGTATTCATCCACAACGGACCGATGTGCTGATTTGATAAACACCAGGAGGATGATCAAGCCCAAGCCAACTCGTACAAAATTACCCAAATAGATAATCTCAGAGGATTTGAGGCAAGAGTTTGGTGATCTGATAATGATGCTGAGCAGAGTTGGAGGATGCTCCCAAGTGTTCATCTTCGAACCTTGGATGTTCTACTATGTCAACTTGGTACTAGAGGGCAAAGATCACATGGATTGGGCACTGTTGATTAGTGACAGCATTCACGAGTAGCTCCGTGGTGTGAGGAGAACAAAAACGTTTTACATGGGCTCTTATATTGTCTATATGCTGGCTTACATGACAAAGTATAGGGGGATCTCTTACAAGGAACCAATTGGGTGTGGTTCCCATCAATTTAAAATACATGAGGCTTGTCCACAATTGCATTTGACAAGCACAACTAACTACAAAAGGGTCAATGATGAATTCACTATGCATATAACGAGGACCTTGCAGCAAAGAACCTATCACAGAATATCTAGGGAAGCACAAGAACTGATTGAGAAATTCGGATGTTGGTTTATCATATTTCCAAAGTTCACCTACATAAGGCTACAAGGATTCTCTTCCTATCCTTATAGATTGCCCTGGTATCCCACCAACAGAATAGTGATGCTGGAAGTATCTAGGCAACTTATTACCTCTGATAAGATTCAAAAGAAGAAGAAGAAAGGTGGACTCGGATTCCTAATTACCATGGGGAATTCAAATGAAATCTGCCCATCGCTGCAAGCAGCTAGGGAGGCAGAAAATGAGCTCCAATTCTTCCATCTTTCCTACCACACCAGCAAGCACCATTACGATAACCACAGGAACATTAGATGGATATTGTCAGAGGAGTTTAGACACAAGGCACAGATCGAAGACTTTTGGGCCAGTGCAGTGGATGAGATCGAGATCAGGAAGAGAATGTTCTCTCGGATACCGTTGGTAATGATTAGAGAGTGTGAGATTGGCCCCGTGCCAGATCAGATTGAAGAAGACATAAACGTTGTACAGGCTGACTACGAGACAATCAGAGATATGCCTCTACCACTCCTAGATTGGTCGAAGCCAGAGATCACTGATTTGGATACACTTTGTATCCCAGTCTTAACCTTCACACGGAGTTGGGTAGAGAGGCATGTCAGCCAACTTAAGGGATGATCAATTCCCCTTACATATAATTTGATGGGAGATCATAGATCTCCAGCAGCTAGACAGAGAAGGCCGGTAGGTCAAACTCCAGAGCCAAGAGGAAAAGAGCCGGTTCAGCCTGAGCCTTTGAGAATTGAGGAGTCCTTGCACACGCCATCTCGAAAAAACTCTCCAATTTTACAGGAGGTATCATTGTTTGTTGATCAGAGGGAGAGATTGGATGTAGAGCAGATAGTGCAAGTGGCAAGCCAGCCACCTTGTAGAGAATCAGTGGGGCCAGAGCATCAACATGCCCCAAGAAGATAACCAACAAGAAAATCAGCAAGAGACAGATGAGGGGACGGCCACTGATACTCAGTTTCAGCAGGAGATTGAGGCAACTCTCAAGGATGATGCTACTTCCGATCAGGATGCCCAAAGCTCAGGAGACACTGAGCCTATTGATGATGATGAGCCTCGTCAGAACGATGGCAGAGATGAAGTTCACGAGGTAGAGGCCGAGGTTGAGTAGCCTTTTGTTATATCAGACATGCAGCAGGAGGTGCCAGAATGGCTAAGGGATAGGATGAGACGTGATCCTGTAGATGAGACTGATCCCGCAGTTGAGATGGAGGAGTTGTTACAAAGGATCAGCGCACCTCCAACAAAGAAGAAGGCTAGGAAGTTCTCCAAAATATCCACAGATGAGGATGGATCTCGAACTTTACATGTGGCGGTGCCTTGGGTAGAGTGTGATCGGGATGAGGCCGTTCCCAAAAATTATGTTGTTACAACTATGGAACTTGGCCGCCCTACTGGAGCACAGGTAGTAGAGTAGTGCGATAATTCCTATCGAGCACTCAAGGATAGATTGTCCTATGTTGAGGGAAAGTACAAGAAATTGAAGGTAGAGCACAAGACACTGATTGGCTACGTGCAACACTTGTCCCATCCTTGTGGGCAAGAGAATCCGACAATTGAGCTTCCAGCTAAATTTTCCAGGGTGTCAATCAGTGGGTTAGAAGATTTGAAGAGAATGGCACAACAGGAAGACAAATGGGTTGTCGGCATCCGTGTCAAAAAAGGAAAGTTTATGGAGGATCTTGCACATGCCTATTGGCAAGCCTCCGATATTATAGCAAGGATGGATGCAATTAACCATGCTTGGGGTGAGGCGCATATCTATCAGACGAGAGTTGTTCTCGATTTAGGGGCTTTGATGAGCACACCTCTACAGGTTTTGGTTGAGGGAGGTGTAATTCAGCAGGGGGATAGATACAACTTCGCTAGATGGTACTCTTCAGTAGTCATAGGCCGGGGATTCTACGATGCATCACAGACAGATTCTGCCAGGGTCAGAAAGGCCATGACGAACATCTTAGATGGAATTCTCAACACATTGGAGGCAATCTTTCCTAGGAGGTTGACTTTTGAAGAGGTAACTGCAGATGGATTGAAGAACAAATTAACGCCATTCTTTTCTAAGGTGAAGACCTTCACATAGGATGACTTCGAGAACACTTCTACATTCTCTAGTATCATACAGAACACCTAGGACGCCCTTGTTGCCTGGAAGAAATCTTGTGCTCGGCATGGGCAAACAATTACAGTTTTAGAATTTTAGTTGGATAACATTGCTACCATTTTGGATTAGGAAGTTGAGGCAGTATTGGCCAGGTTCATCAGATTTACAGTCAGCGAGAAGGAGAAAGGAAACGCCCTTTTGGACGATGACCTTCTGGAAGGAGATGATGTGCATTGATGGCGGATAGTGGTTCATTGATGAGGAGTGGAGGGCGCATTCAGTGCCCCACTCCTCTCAGTGGCGGTTGTTAGGGCTAAAACCCTAATCAGGGCTTAGGTGGCTCAATCTAAGCCTTCCATTGTATTTCAATCTAAGCCGTCCACTGGACTGGGCTAGATATAAAAGGGGTATCCCCTCTCATTTGTAATTAACTAGAAGATATCAAAGTTAGACAAAAATCAGAGATAGAGTTGAGCTAGATAGAAGTTAAAGTAGAGCTAGGAGTTAGCTTAGTTGGAAAGGAAAGAAAGACTTTCCCTTTGAAAGTTTTTGCAAAAGATTGTTGTGTAAGACTCTCATAATATAAGGATTTCATTGATTGGTGACTTCATTTTGCATTGTGGGCAGTTGACGAGATCTTTTCGTCTTTCCAATTTGAATAGAGTAGAGTAAAGTAGATTTTGTTTTCATGCAAGTAGTGTTAATTATGGAATGTGATGTTGGTTTGAGCATATCTTCCTGTATCCATACCACTAGCAGGTTTGCTGACGGTAAGTCTGCCCCTATGTGGTCAACTGGAGTCTCGGCACCTAACTTCGGTTGTGATTTGTGTGCCCACTTGCTTCATTGTGAAGGGGTGTACATGTTGAATCTCAATTTGAACATCCTATCCATCCTTTGAAGATTGCACCAGCTTTGTCAAAGTTGTCCGAAGGGGAGACGAAACAAAGTTTGGTTTGAAGATTGTTAAAGCTAGTCCTTGCATTCCACCCTTAGAGATAGATTGTAGAATTCCTATCCCTATCTCCTTTAAATTCAGTATTTCCCGGTCCGTTCAAATACCAGAGCATCATAGCCAAAACCTTTCATCTGCTTGAGTAAAGAAATCAAACAATTACGTAAGTCCCCTTGGAATACCCAGCATATTCACATCAACCAACTGAGTCTATTCGCAATAAAAGGAACCTTGGAGTTGAATGCATGAAATTTCACGCAATCTTAGCATGCAAAATACTTTGATCAAGAGAGAATAGAGTGACCGTTGGACATTTTATTCTGTGTTGGTGTTGTCATAAAACACACGTCAACATGACTGAATCTAGGTGCCTTCAAGAAAGGGCACCTTTCCTCAAGAGGGGCACTTTTGGCAATGCCTTAGCCAGTTTCTGGCTTGTCTTTCCAGTTCTTCAATTATGGCTTTTTCTGCTCGATCTCAGTGTGTGATCATTTGGCGTGTCTCGTGAACCTGCTGTTGGATTGATCACATAGCTGGGAGGAAGCTGGAAAGATAACATGTAAAGAGTTATAGCAGATGGATTCATCTGGTGCCTGTAACTTAGGGGCGCCCCTGTCCAATAGGGGTGCTTTTACCATGAAGCTCTCTGATTTGGCATCTTCGTTGCTGATGGATCCTCCATACTTTGCTGACGGTTGGTCAATGATCCCTAAATCAGATGATTTTGCTGATTGTTTCGTTGTCGAGCCAGCACAAAAGTGAAGAGGATGACTGATTTGAAGATGCCAAATTATTACATTTTCCCTCTGAGATCCAAGGGCGCCTTTCTTCAAGAGGGGCACCTTTTTCACCTTTAGACTGTGTTTTGCCTTGGGAGCAAAATGTCCACCTTCCAGAGTTAGCCAAATTTTGGCCTTTTTCGTTTTGAGAAACTCCCTCACTATAACAACATCTTTTTAACCTTTTCCGCCATGGCTTCTTCGTTGAAGCTTTTGAGGTTTAGCTTTCAGCACCTGGTACTAGTCAATCTGCCATTAATGGCTGTGGAGCTCCTAACTTCATTCCTGAAAAATAGAAATAGACCCACCAGAGTAAAACATGTATTTTGATAATTTTGACTTGATCAGTGTGATTGTGAAGGCAATTAACCCAATCAGAATTATTTTCAATCATTTCTGGGAAGGTCTTCCTTAAAAATAGGGGCATAAAACCCTAATTTTCATATTTTAAGAATTTTAACCATAGGTTCCTGGACATAAACCCACAAAGACTTCATGTTTGGTTTGACCTAAAACATACTTTCGATGAAATTTTTACATTGTTTAGCTCAATTTAAGCAGAATGCCAAAAAATTTCATTTTGGGTGTAACAACTTGAAACATCAATTTTAAACCTTAATTTAGTAGAATCAACAAAGTTCCAATAGATCTGAGAAAGATATGATTTTATGCACCTATCACAAAAACTCCTATTGAGTGTCCTCCTCGGACAAATTTGCCCTAGGGGGAATGGGTCTTGCTATAGGGATCCAAAATCTACTTTTATAGTCCTCTGCTCCTAGGTTTGCACTCCCAATTCCTCTGGATTTCACAGTCGAAAAGTCAGAATTAAATTTTATTGAATTTTCATGGCTCAATGACAATGTTGACAACTTTGACAACTTTGTAAAATTGCACTTTTGATCAATCTTCAATTCTCCTTCAACCTAAGATCTACAACACACACAAGAGGGAAAATTGTTTGTTTTTTGTGAATGGGGATTTGCCTTGGTCAAACCCCGTTTTGGTAACTAAACCTTGAAATGAAATGAATATGAATGGAAGGAATGATGAATGAACACTTGCTATGTTGCAACTCACCAAACTCTTGAATTAAACCCTTGAAGGACTGAAATCTAACACATCTCTCCAAGGTCTTGGTCTTGCATGAATGGCTTGATTGGATGCTTGATTTGATAGCTTGAATCTTGACTCGAATGCTTGAAACCTATAGCACAATGTTAGCTCCAAAAACATGCATGAATGATGATAACTTTGACATGATGCTTGAGATCTTGAATGCTGCAACAAATGACTGAGAAATGTGCTCTCAAACACCTTTGACAATAATCTTAGGTTTAGGAATGTTTGCATATAAAATATAGATCTCTTAAGATTTTAATTTGATAAAAAGACCTTGTATTTATAGGTAATCTTCTAATTTCCCGAAAATTAAACATCAAAGGCCCACAATTTCAAATTGAATTTGAATCATAAAAATGCTACCAAAAGCATATTAAAAATTGGGGTCCTAAACTTAAGGGGGATCGGGCGAATGGGTCCTAGGTCCCAAACCTAGGGCACACCAATTTCAAGGCAATTTAATTAATGCTTGCAATTTTTCAATACAAGTTCCCCTTTGAGAAAACAGGATTAATTAGGCTTTTAAATGCATAATTGGGCCAATTAGAGGCTTAATTAAGTCCAATTTATTAGGGGACCCAAACATAGTGTGAAAATGTAAAGGAGTACATTTTTCGACAATAAACATCCCTACATGCCCTCTCAAGGGGGCACCTCTCTAACCATCATGCCACTTCAAACATCCTTTGACATCTATTCTTTCATTTCTTCTACTTTCTTTGAAAGGCCACTACTTTTAGATGCAATGCCCTTTCAAAGAGAGGCAAATATAGGAACCTAGATTTCACCAACTTAATTTGGTTGTGATCAATTCTATTTTAATCACCCTAATCTCATGTTGTCAGTTAACTTCATCCTTCCAACCAATCAATTCCATCGTCATTCTATTGTCACTTCACTAATGTTATCACCAAATTATTCTCATTTTCTCATCAAACCACCAATTTATCAACTTCATTTTAATTCACCTTGTCAATTAATTGATTACATTGTATTGATCGATTAATCTCATTCCCCCTTTATCACCTCATGTCTAATTAATTGATTAATCATTATTAATTAATTAATTAGCTCCTTATTAATCCAAGCACGTATATCCAATTAAAATAAATAAATAATTCTAATTACCCTCACCCAGATTTCACTCAACAATCAAAGTCAATTAACTAATGAGTCGGTCCCACTTTTCACTTATATCAATTTGGTCAATTTCATATTTCACTCATCAATCAAATTAGTTAACTAATTAGTTGATCAAGTTAACTCACAATAAAATTAATTTACTAAACAATCAAGTTAGTTGACTAATCAATCAAGCTAGTTAATTGGTCAATCAGGTTAGTTGGCTAATTAATCAATTAAGTCAACTAGTCAATCAAACTATTTCAAATCAAGTTTTCAATCCCCTAAACTAATTAAATCAATCTTAGTCATTCATATTTCACTTAAAAATCTATAAATCCATCGTTCTTATCAAAATGATCTCTAAAAAAACTTTGGTACAGTTCTGAATATTTGAATCAAATCATTGTTATGCTACCAAAGAGCTTGAACAATAGTCGAGCATTCACAAATTCATCAAAAAATGCAAGCAAATCAAAATCAGGCTCCATCTGAGGTTTGTGTAAATTTAGAACAAGACTTTTAAATATTTATTTTTTATTTTTTTGTTTCATTTTGAATTTTATTGATAAGAAATTTAAAATAAATATTTAAAACTTTTAATCCAAATTTACATAAACCTTAGATGGAACCTAAATTTAATTTTCTTGTGTTCTTTAATGGATTTTTGTATGCTCAACTATTGTACAAGCTCCTTGGCAATATGATGACGATTTGATTCAAATATTCAAAAATCAAAAGAGATTTTTTAGAGAGCTCCCTTGAATTCCTAAAAGGAATGGTGGATTTATAGATTTTTAAGAGAAAATATGAATGATTAAGATTAATTTAATCAATTTGGAGGAGTAAGAATTTGATTTAAAGTTAACTAGGATGATTGACTAGTTAACTAATTGATTAGTCAACTAACCTAATTAACCAATTAACTAGCTTGATTGATCAATCAATTGACTTGATTGTTCAATCAACTAATTTGACTTAGAGTTAACTTGATCAACTAATAAGTTAACTAATTTGAGGTACTCTCATTATATCTTTGACTCCTATTGGCACACTAAGTCCTAACAATTCCTCACTTTTTGTTTGTGGTGGTGCATTCTTCAAATATTGTTGAGCTCTAGCGCAAGTGAATAGGGCATGAGTAGGATCATCACAAAATCCACAATTCTTCTTTTTCTCTTCTTAACATTCATTTGTATAGTGACCCATCTAACTAAATCTATAACAAGTAGCATCTTCACTCATTATTTGGCCACAACTTCTTCCTCTGCCATGTCCTCTATAATTGTTATAATCTCTTTTGTTATTGTTATGTTGATAGCTCATAGAAGGTTGTTTATCTATGATTTGTGGTGGTGTATACTATTTGCATGGATATTGTTTTGGTTCTTCCATGTTGGGCTTTTTATAGACATGGTCATAAAATGCTCTTTCAACCAATCCTTTGGCCCTTGCCACCCCTTTATGGATAGGATCATTGTCTTCTCACTTGTGGTTGCACCATGGTTCATGTTCATTTTTTTCCCTTAATTTGAATAAGAGGGATGGACAATCATTTGTTTCATAATCATTCCATTCACCGCAAATTTCACAATAATCAAAGATTCAAATGTCCCCAATTGGACAGCTCTAGGAAATTGATGATTTATCAAACATGTGCATGCTGAAACAATAATCAAATGACCAATGTAGATGTAAAACTCTCACTGATTAGCAATAATGCAATATTGAAAACCCTTATAAATCAAACAACAAATTCAAACCCTTATAATGTTGGTATACATCCTCAAATGCAACATAAACAGCATATCTGAATTCCATGTGTCAAATATGTCCAGCATGACTTCTAATTTATGAATGATTTCTTATGGACACAATATTACAATTCACCAACGTTTATATGAAACCCTTATATACTGAAATTAACCAAATATGAAAGTAGAATTAGATAATGAGTTGTTGGATAAATTATGACAGCAGCAATAAACATGGAAACACCAACTTATAATGTGTCAGGTATACATCCTCACAATGCAACATAAACAGCATATCTGAATTCCATGTGTCAAATATGTCCAGCATGACTTCTAATTTATGAATGATTTCTTATGGACACAATATTACAATTCACCAACGTTTATATGAAACCCTTATATACTGAAATTAACCAAATATGAAAGTAGAATTAGATAATGAGTTGTTGGATAAATTATGACAGCAGCAATAAACATGGAAACACCAACATAGTGATGAGAACATGGTTATACTGTCAGTATAACAATGTTCTTTTACCTTTTAAAACTTATTTAATCACTTCAAGATTTAATCAAAATTAGCACATATGTAAAATCAAATAATATTAACACAATTTATGTGGAAAACCTTATAGGAGAAACCACGACAAATATATTGCTTTTATTAATCTTCTTTCGACAAGTCTTATAGGAACCAACCTACTCGAGGCAACAACCCCTAAGAAACTCCAATTTCACCATTTCGTAGGCACCAACCCCTATAATATGAGGCACCAACCTCACCAATATAAGCACATGGTTAATGTAATGTCCCCTTCTCAGCAGTGATCTAACAGTTGGCCATTAGTCTATTCTGGTGACCCGTAGACTACTCGGAAGCAAAAATTAGGGTTTCCTATCTTCTAGGAGGATGTTTTAGCTTTTTCTGGAACTTGCTTCTAGAATCTTGGTGTTTGGTTGGCAGCTCCTTCCTGGGTTTTCAGTGAGCTTCGCGTTGGTATAGCATGCATGTTGATCCGAGTAACTTCCTGGATTTACTAGTTTTAGTAAATTCTATTTCTGGCAGTGGTCCTGATTGCTTCAGTGCATTTGGATTTCCTCATCAGACAGTTCAGTTGGCAGTATTGGAATCAGCTCCTGGATGCAGTTTTTGGAGAGATAAGTTATTTTAATTAAAATAATGTTTTATTTTAATTATAACCCCCTTGGTCTAGCTTTATGACTTAAGTTGTTTTTAAGAAGGGGACTTTTATGGGTGGACGCCTCATCAAGAGGTTAAGTGAAATATTTACCATTTTATTAATGTCAACTTGGAGAGAAAAGGGATGCCAATATGAGGAGGATTTTAAATATTTAAAAAGTATGAAAAATGCCTTGGAAAATGGGACGCCACTTAAGGGTCATGAGTCAACATCAAATTAGGTTGACTCCTTGAGTGGGGCACACCTTCTGGAAGGTTCTAGAGATGCTTGGCTAAAATTATAAAAGGGAAGTGTTGGGTCTTCATTCATCATCTTGAGTTTATTGCAAAGTTATGTTGCCGGAATGGTGACTGAGTGCTTCGGGGAAGGCATACCCCCTAGCTAGGCTTGGCTTCTTGCTTGAAAGATAGCAACTAGTTAAGATAGGTTTGTCCATGTTCTTTGAATTGAGCTTGAGCATATTGTAGTTGATGTGTTTTGCATTTTACCAGTTTTTCAGTGTTGCTGAATCCACTTAGTTGATTGTAGTTTTCATTCACAACTTGCAAAATAAAAATAATGGTATTTTGGGTGTTTTGCCTAATGGTTTCCTTCCTAGGGGTGACCCTACATGTTAAGTTTCAAAATTTAATATCAAGTGTGGATTTTTAAAAGGAAAAATCGCCCTTCTCAGAGGGTCATACTTTTCGGTGAGTGCATTGTTTTCCGTGCAAATTAAATAGAGGTTGTTTGGGTGGGTTTTGATTTCTTGTCTTGGTCGCCCTCCATGCTAGATCATTATGCATCTTATTTCATGTCATTTGGTTGGGTTTTGAGCGAGCTATGAGCAATTTAGTGAAGTTGTAGGTTGCTGATCTGTGCAATTTCAGTCACTGTTACAGTCATATCAGATTATGAGAAGTCATCTTTTGAGTGGGCTTGAGTCTAGGGAGTCAAGGTTGAGTTTGGGAAAGTTTATTTACACTATTGCAGCTTGTATGATTTCTAATCATGTATTCTTGACAGGCTCTCCTTCGCATTGTAAGTTGAACAGTAGTACTGTCAGCAATTCTTCTCTCATATTTAGCTCATTGGAATCCCCACGATTGTGGAAGAGACTGGCCTCAATTCAGTCTATAGCTTTAGGTTTCCTTTTCTTGCATCACCCGCTGAACAAGTGGAAGAGGCTGGCTTGCTGCCTATTTCTTTACTATATTGCATTATTCATCATACTGTTGATCGGCTGAGCCGTCAACATACTCCCGCTGAATAAGTGGTCGAGTTGCATCTTTTGAATTTAGTAATGTACTTTCTATTTCAGTCCTCCCACTGAATAAGTGGTAGAGTGATTGCAACTTCTTTGTATTACTTTCCAGCAGTTTCAATTATGCTAATGATCCCCTTTCAAGTATGCTCTCAACCTTGCCCGCATTGGGATCTGGGTTGATTAGAGGAAAGGGTTCCCTTTCAGTTGGATTGAGATTTCATTAACATTAACAAGTGAACTTGGTTGTGAAAAAGAAAAAAAAATTGGCCCGGTATATTTCAGTTAATCACTTCAAGATTTAATCAAAATTAGCACATATGTAAAATCAAATAATATCGATGCAATAACAACACAAGTCACATGGAAACTCTTGCAAGAGAAACCACAATAATATTGCTTTTATTAATCTTCTTTCTACAAATTTTGTAGGCACCAACCCTTAAGAAACTCCGATTTCATCAATTCGTAGGCACCAACCCCTATAATATGAGGCACCAACCTCACCAATATAAGCACATGGTTAATCACTTCAAGATTTTATCAAAATTAGCACATATGTAAAATCAAATAATATCAACACAATAACAACACAATTTAAGTGGAAACCCTTGTAGGAGAAACTACGACAAATATATTGCTTTTATTAATCTTCTTTCTACAATTTTTGTAGGAACCAACCCCTAAGAAACTCCAATTTCATCAATTCGTAGGCACCAACCTACTAGAGGCACCAACCTCAATATAGATAATTTTTGCAATAAAATTTCTCACAATATCCTCAAATAATCTGCATATGTTTCCATTGAAATCTGCTCTAATATTCCTCACAATTTCTTCATAAAATCTGCAAGTAAACTCCTTATATATTTGTATGATGTATACTTTACTTCCTTCTTCACATTAACTTGTTGGTGCATATCTGATATATATTTTATTTTTCACACACCCACTTGCACAACATATCTAATTGCTTTTATATCTTCATGGCTGGGTGAAGAGATGCAACTTTTGAGTAGAGGCAACCCTTTGAAAAGACATCACATTTCATCAAGGACTGGTCGCTGTTTTTAAAGAAACTAAATGTTACCTTTTTAATTGCTTCCTTTTGAAAGTAAACTCTGCATTAATCACTGCCTTCCTTTTCTAATATTAATCGCTGCTTCTCTAGTTAAGAATCATCGCAGCCTTTTTCCTTAATATATATTAATTTATTCTTGTTTCCATCAGGCCGGCCTTAGTGCTAGACATAAAGGGGTCAGCCAGCATGTATGACTATTGATTTTAAATTTATTTATTTATTTTATATTTTTTGTTGGGTGCCAATGAAGGAAAGTCGGCCTCATAAATTTATTTTTTATATTTCTTTGTAAAGTAAATATTCTGACCTTGGAAGCCTTCGAATCTAAATCTAACAATTAAATTCCTTTGACATCAATGAAAAATAATTCTAACACATAGAAATCCCAAATCTGTTTTTTATTTATGACAACCAATGTATTCAACAATAATGTATGTAACAACAGCAACAACCCTCATAAATTACCCATATTAGGTTTGTAAATGATCCAAAAATGCCTTTCAATTGGCCAATGAAATATATATATGATTTGCATGCAAATATTAATCAATCATAACATCCAATGGCTAAAATCTTCAATAAATTATTGTAGCAACACTGTAGTATGCTGAAAATGACTTCAATCTATAAGCCCAAGTGTTATCCTTGAAGAGAATCACCTCAAATGGAGATGAGGAATTTTGTCCCCAAATCAAAAAAAAAAAAAAAAGGGGTTTTCGTCCTTGAATGCTTCAATCTTCAAAATAGAAGGAATAATGGAAATGACAAAATCAGATGATTTGCTTTGAACCTTGATCTCTCTTTTTATAGGCACTTACTTCAAGCCCTCTATTTTTTTTGTTTTTTTATTTACTTTTCTCTCCAAGTATTTAAAAATACTTTTAAATTACATCCAAAGACCCCTTTTGAATTACATTGAGTAAAGTGTTAAAAACACTTATTTGCTTTGAACCTTGATCTCTCTTTTTATAGGTACTTACTTCAAGCCCTCTATTTTATTTTATTTTTATTTACTTTTCTCTCCAAGTATTTAAAAATACTTTTAAATTACATCCAAAGACCCCTTTTGAATTACATTGAGTAAAGTGTTAAAAACACTTATTAAACATTACATAGGCCCTATAATAATATTTAAGTTGTCCATTTAAAAATAAAGTGATTGGGCCCAACGTAAAATCTTATTACTTCTTTCAATTTTGAAAAGGGGACATCACGGAATCGGGTTGTATGTCCACTCTAAGTGTCAAGACTCTTTTCTCACGTTTCATCATTGGGCATTCAGTTTTGAGGTCCTTCCATTAGTTGATGTTATGCTATTTTCACCTTTAGCCAGTATATATTGTTTAATCGTCAATTGCTTTAATTCTAATTTCTTTCTATTTCCTTGTTTTCAATTTCTTTGTTCTTTCTTCTCCATGGTTGTGCTTCTACCCTACATGTCAATTCTCCTACACTTGAGTAGGTATCAATTTTTTTTCCATCCGATGCAATCCTTGCCTCCAATAACAATCCAAACACAAGCCATTCAATTCTCTACACTTTAGTGAGAGGCTCTTCCAATTTTCTTGCCATTTCCTTGATCTATGATAAAATTCTTTAATAGTCTCTCCTTCTTCCTATAGCATTTCTTTCATCTTACTAACACTCTTGAATAGAATTAGAGAGAAATTCTTCCTTTATATCCTACCTCTCTTTGTCATGTTGAGGCCACTTCTTCATATATCATTTTAGTGCATCATTTCTTAGTGTCCCTACAAAATGATAAATCATAAGAGTCTAGCCTAATTGGTCCAAGTCCCATTTCTTCCCCAAGAAGATTCCAACACAAAGATGTGTTCAGCTGCTTCATTGGTGTATTTTCCAAAGATAAGTTATTTAATGTTCTATTCCGTATCAAAAGGATGTTCTCTGGGTCTGTTTGTGCTAGGCCAAGGTTCTTACTCATTTTCGGTGGATTATACTTTGATTTTGGGTTTAGTTGTTTCCTTTCCTTTGTTACTTTCCTACCACTATTTCTTTGCTTCACCAATTTCCTGTTTCTTCCTTTATATATTTCTAATTCAGTTTTAAAGAACCCACTTTCAAATATTTATGCACAATCTCTTATAGCTTCTTGTTGATTTTATCTTTTCTGGGTTGAATAACTATATATACCCTCCGTAAGTTCTCTTATTAATTCTTATCTTAAATGGCACAGGGGATGACTCTTGGTCCAAGGGGTTCACCTCTTCATGCAACCATTTCAATTTAGGATATAACTTTTCATTAGTAATGACATTTCATCAATTAATATAGGATTTTCACACCCTTTGTTAACCATCTCAATAGTGTCCATAGAAAGGTCCTTAAACATGTTTTCCATTTCCTTTTGCTCTACACTCTTCTTATCTTCATGTTAATTCAAACTACTTAATATTTTCTCTTTTTGTAATCCTACATTTTTACTTACCACCTTATCTAAATATTCCACACTAAAATTCAGAGGTTTTAATTTTGTTAATGAGGTTAGTGATTCCTCAAATCCATCGTTAACTATTATTTTCAGATTAGACAAATCAAGTTCTCATTGAGACACTAGTCAAAAGTTCGAATGATGAAGAACCCCTGTTTCTACATCCTTATTCTACTGACTCATTAAATACTACATATTCTTCAATCCATTTTGCTAATCTTTGTAGAATCTCATTTGCTTCCTCTAGATGGTCTTTGAACTGCTCAGATGTGTCTCTGTTATAGAGTGATATAGTTAACCCTTGTCCCTCTGTTTGCAGAGTGATAATGGGTTTTGTAGAATCCTTCAGTTCAACCATAGCCCCCTCAATGCGTTCATTGATGCTCAATTCTTTTACTAGTCTATTTTGCTTATTCTCTTCCAATTCAACAATCTCAACAGCAGCCCCTCCGGTGTGTTCTTACTCCTCTTACTCTTAACTTTTCTTTATTCCAACAATCCTTACCTTCCTCTATGCCCCCTCAATGCACTCTAACTTGGCTTCTCTAGCCTTCTCCATCCTTTTGGAGTATCTTTCTTGTTTCTCCTAAATCTGTATTAGTCTCTTTTCTTCTATGTCCAATTCCATTGCTAACTTAATCTCTTCTTTAACCTCTCTTTGTTTCTTGCATCTCCTTTTGCCACAGGTTTTTTCATTGTTTTTCTATTCCATTAATCCTTTTATTCATCCCTATCCTCGTCCTTCTTTTAATCCTTTTATTCATCCCTATCCTTGTCCTTATTTTAATCCTTTTATTCATCTCTATCCCCATACTTCTTCTAAGGGTCCCATCTCTTCAAAGATCCCTTCAAGATCACCCCCCACCCTTTCCATTCGCCATTCCCTAGGTGCCCAACCCCCTCTCACAAGGCTAGAGAATTCTGTCACAAATCATAAAATCTTGTTTCTGCTTAATTGTAATTATTGGGTATAGCACTTCTCCACTGCAAATGATATATCTATGGTTTAGATCTCTCTTTTATCCTCCTACCAGGGTCCTGGCAACAAAACCAAGATGTTAGCAAGAATGGATAGAGATCAAGGATCTAAGCTTAAGTTGCTTGAATGTTGTTTTTATAGCCCAGTCTTAAGGATAAGAAGAGGATCAGAACTTATGAGGTGAGCTATTGAAAGTTGCAGCAAGAAATGATATGTAAATTAACAAAATAAATCTATTAACATACAAAATATGCATCATAACACAACACACATGAGCTTGTGGTAGATTATATTCATCATCTATAACTCTGTTACATCAAATATCCTTCTCTATCTTCTCATAAAATATATTACATTACATTACATCCACTCATTCACTCTCTTTACATTGTTTGCATGTACATAATTGTATCTCTTTCTATATCTTTTACGACTACTGTACATATATCTCTATAGGTCTGTCTATATTACAACTTTTGAGCCTATATTTATACCCAACTATAAGTATCTCAAGCAGCGTGTCTCTTGTATATCATGTCCCTTGGATGCATTGGTGCTGCATCTCTTTTGCAATGGATGTATGTTGCTGCAAAGTCAGCTCTATCCTGCCAACGTGAACAATCAATGAAATACTTATTTTAAGCTTCAGTTTTATGTGCAATATCTCTTTTAGCAACCATTTCTGTTAAAACAGTTATTGCACTTAAAACCGAGGCTCTAAATTTAAAACCTTGTAGCAAGGTTAGAGAAAATCAATGAATAAATATATATATTATTAAAACTTATATATATACAATCATACTATAAAAAAAATTATGGCCTTTTCAACATGTCCCCCTTGCATACGATACTGTCTTAAGAAAAACTGACTGAATTTTGTGGTAAAAAATCATAAATCATTAAAAAGCATCTAATTTAACCCCTAAAACACATGAAGACCATTGTCTTTATCACACCCTCCTAGACCATTCAATAAAAATTCTGCATGTCTCTACATATATTCTCATTCCTACGGTCTTGTTTTCAATGGCATCCTATGGAATCATGTTCATACAGATAAATTAGGAAGTAATATTCATTACATTCATTTAGGTTATCAGCTCTTATTTAAACCCTTGTGCAGACTTCTAGAAAAATATGAATTCTGCGAGGCACATAAAATCAATAATGACAATAAAGTAGCCTGAAATTGTTAACATTGAGAAGGCTTTTAGCGTAAGGTAAGCTCTTAAAATATCCTCACCTGCCATTCAGCTGCTTAAAGCCATACACTCCCCCAAGAATTCTCTGTCTTAAGGTGAGTAAATTGCAGGTAATGATAAAAATTGACGAAAGATCATTTGTTCCTACACTGTGCTCAGTGGTGCTCTGTAAAGAAAACTCTAAAATTAGACAGGAAAAAAACACAAAACTAATTCAACATTTTAAAGAAAAAAAGAAACGAATATTCGGAATCAAGGAAGGTTAACAAAACCCTAAGTTATGGGTGCATTAGAAGTAAATCAGAAAGCAAGCAAGCCCACCACATTTACAGTTATCCTCTTGAAATATCTCTAATTCCATTGACCAACTATTTAACAGCCCTGCTATGCTGCAGAAAAATAAAAGAAAAATAAGTAGCCATGCCATGCTGCAGCACTGCTGCAACCTTGTCAATTAGCTTCTAGTACTAGAGTGACAACTTGGGATTGTGGCACACTTTTGGCTAATAGGTAAAAATTGCAAACATTTAAATATAGATGTATCAAATACATTTCCACTTTAAATAATATGGTGAAAAACACCATATTACACTACATGGGTAATTTTTATTACTGTTAAAATAATTGTTACCTATTTTTTATCAATAGTGCAATCAACTGTTTTTTAAAATGTGAGTCCCATTACCGTAACTTTCTAGAAAGCTACCAGAAAAGTGGTTGAAAAGTTGAAACCATAGTCAATCATATAAATGCCTAAACAGCACATCAATTGATAGTCTTCAAGAAACCGATATTGTGGATTTAAAACTCTTAAAATTCACTAGGACACAGAAAAGAAATAATTTAATGCAATGCCCTCAGCCAATTACTTCTACGGTGACCCTTGGGGATATTGCATGGAAGGCAACAACAAATGGGATGTGGTGCACAATTACTATTACAGAACATAAGCGTATTTGTACCCAGGATGGGACAAGTATGAGGATTATTGCTGCCATTTGCAAGTACAATGACCTCTCTCCCAATCTTCATTCAATAACACATGTAAGACGCCATAATATCCAAGTGGAGGGTCTAGCTCGATTGGCTAAAGAATCCTATTGCAGGTAAGAGGCCATGAGGTCTAGTCTCCCTCCATCCCCGTGGTACTGGAGGGCATGTCGTGCCAGCATCACTGATCATGTGAATTTTTTTACCAAGCGCATTACAGTTTAAGGGGGGGCTACCTGATCCCTGCAGTCTCAAAAAAGAAGAAGAGAAAGATGCCATAACATCCAAGATTTAGACCATTAAGTACACCTGCTCAACAAGCACGAGGCTCACCCAAACTATGTCCAAACAAAAGCTTCCTTTACTGTGAAGTGTTTGACCATTTTAAGAGCAATATTGAGCAGATAACTGTCTAGTGTCATTAAAATTTTGGCTCATGACAGATAGGTTGGATTGACAAATTGAGACTCTTCTTATCCTTGTCTGGCTTTAATATCTCAAGGGTGAAAGCCATGCTTTTATCACCCTCCTAAAGCATTCAAGGAAGCCTTAAAATTAACAACCATTTAGATGTTTTCTGCCATTTTGCTAGTAAAATATTTGTAGTTTTATCTTCCCACCTGTCTACTCTAACTTGCATTATCATTATTCACCTTTCATTATTTGTATATATATAAGTATATTAAATGCATCTAGTTTTCTTTCCAAGACTTTCAAATCTTGTTGAGCTTAGAATCAATTGTTGGGCACCCTACGTTGCTAGGTTGATCATGCTCATTTGAAGCCACATCAGCAAACAATTTTATTTAAAAACAACTATTTGTGTGTGCTGAAGATACAACTTCCATTTCAGGCACTTGAATTTCTTGGAAGGCTTTTTTTAAGGCATTTGAAGGATCAGGTTTTAAATGCCCCAGATAGAAAGGTTGCTCCATGACTTGTACATTAAGACATGATTTTTTGTGCCCCAACATGTCATAACACAATTTGCTATTTTTAATTATGTCTCTTGTTGGAATAAGTACTTTTTTTCCAAATGCGAGTTTTGAAAACAAGGAATGGTCATTTGATTTCCATGTACCATCATAAGTATTGGACCACTTTCAATTATTGGGATCTCTCTCCCTACCATACAAAGCATCCTTTTCTAGAAAACCATCTGCCAGAAATAGACTTGACAGATATAGGTGGCCATAAGATTTAGAGTCTGAATTTTGAGGTCCATACATTGCATCCTATAGCATATATTTTGCAATTATGATAGTACAAAGCCTGTTGAAACATAGCTTTGTAACAGGCCCTTGTGCAGCTTAGGCCAGTGACAGAGTCATGTACAAACATCATAATATATACTTAAATCGAATAGATGTATAACAAGCAACAGCCACCAAACGGTTAGTTCCTGCCTTATAGTTTTAGACTTTAGTAGGCTAAAAGAGAGTAATTTACATTGTTCCCCAAAGACAGATCCCTGGTGTAAAACCCACATACTGGGGGATGGGGGCATCTCAGGGACAGTGGGATGAGAACAAAACATCACCCTGCTGTCCCTTCAGATGCCACCTGCAAAGGAGGCCATCCCTTGGACAGCCCTGCAGTACAGGGGATGTTACCAGCTGCAGGGTGCATCCTGGGATCCACTGCCATCCAGGGGACAGCAGGCCATCCCAAGCCATTTTTGAAACAACACTTATTTTATAAATTGCAGTTAAGCTCCGTAAAAAAATTCCATAAATGTTTGTGAGTTTCTTAATCCTCATTAATATTTCATGGGAAACAGGTAAAATGGAAACTAAGAAGAAAATAAGTACGACATTCCACTTCTTCAACTGCACAGCCCTCAGCTTTGGCCCCCATGCCATCTATTACACAAAACTCCTCTGTAACCTATATACTATCCTCTTCATTGTATTCATTTCAAAAAATAATCTTTAATTTAATATCTGTTGATCATATTTTTATTTTTTTAACTTTGAATTTCAGCTAGATATAAGAATCAATCACTTCAAATTTAATGTTTCTACCAATGTTTATCAGTTGGATAAATTGTGAATTTCTACTTTTACCAATCATGCTTAGTTGCTTTGATAATACTCTGTTATATTTGTTATCTCTTACCAAAGAACAGCTTAAAACGGGCAAAGAAATGGTCTGCATTGGGGATTCTGCAGTAAAAAAGGGCTTTAGCAGTTCTAAAGATGATGAACATGCCACAGAATTTGCATCAGACAACAAGATCAATTAGCCATCGGCCTATTGTACTTGTAACATCCCAAATTTTCCCATCACCAAAACTTGTCCTCACATCCTTCCATCCAGGGGACTATATGGAACACAGGTAATTCTGGTAGTCCAAAAAGAGAGGTTGCTCACAATAGTACGATGACCTTGCTTTTTAAATAAACTATTCACTAAGTTGCCTTCATTTGAGCAAATAAAGTCGCTCGGTCATGACCTTGCATTCCTTTCAATAATTGATGATTAGCAAAAATATTGAATTAGTAATGGTATCAACAGTTTTGATCTCCTTTGAGAAAGTACAATTTTTTTACATTCTAATGCATTCTTGCTGTGACTCCCCCAAAAATTGAAAAAGATATTGCACGCCACCTTCTCTTTAACTGATAAAACTGAGGAATTGCATAGTTTTTGTAGACCAGCATGCTCATAGAAGAACATTGAACTCTGTCAAGGACCCAAGGAAGGTCAACCAGTCCAAAATACAGCAAACGATGTGACAGACAACCATCACAGCCTACCTGAGCATTTTCCTAACTACGTTTCCAATAATTTGTTTAAGGCCATAATGAACAAGAAGCCAGCCTGAGGCAGTGTTTCGCCATTTTATTAACAAGCATAGCAGCATAGCATGTGTGGATGCAGTATTATGAAGGCCACACCAAAGCATGTAGAGAAGGTTGCTTTCAGCTCCTCTAGTCTTCCTCTGCGCTTCACACCAATCCACCACATTACAGTTAGTCTCAACATGTTTAATCACAAAGCAAACTCAAGTATAGGGTTTTTCATTTAAGGTGCACCAGAGCTGCATATGGATGCAGCATTATGAAGGCCATGCCAAAGCATGCAGAGAAAGTGGCTTATCCTTCCTCCATGCCTAATACTTGTTCTGCCACATTAAAGTTAATCTCATCATGTTTAATAGCAAAGCCTAAATCAAATATAGTGTTTTTGTTGGCAATAGGTTTTGTCATTGATGTCAACCCACTATGGGCTGTCATTGATCTCAGATGTGATGCTGAAGTATATAAACTTTGCGGAGATAGTTGTCATGTTGTGATATTAATTGGAGCAAGTCTGCAGAACTGCACAAGAAAGAATAGTGATCAGTATGTTAAGTAACTGTGTTGTGGAGGATGATACTCATGTTTTGTTGTACCCATAATATGTCTACATTGATATAATCTCAGTTTGATATACTGCACACAAAGATATGCTGCAGAAGTTGTGCTAAAGCACTCATAGGGCAGACTCCATGGCAGAGTCATGATATGGTGATCTGCATTCTTTTGTAGAGAAGCATTTTGTCTTGTGGTTCTAAAGGAAAAATGATGTCATCCAAGAAATCATATCGTCACACTTTCTACAGTAAGAGTTACAAGTAACAGTGTTCCGATATGTACCTTGTCAGAGGAAAGCAATGTTGAAAGACTGGTGGAATGCTCTGCATTCTTCCGGAAGTAATGGAATGATCTTGCAGTTCTATGAACATGTTCATTGGTGTTCATAACATACTACTTAGCAGTATCATGTGTTGTGTTGGTCCACAAGTTCAGTTTTTGAATAACAGTGTGCTACACTCTATCTAGATTGCTTTGTTTTTGCATATTCAGTGGGTTTCTCCTCTTGCGCCAACACATTATGATCAGACACTTCAGGAAAAGGTTGAATGAATATTGTGCATGATCTACAATGACTACATCTTAGTCTGCATAACGATTTTGATATCTCCCCGGGACTATGTGAAGCCAAACAGTGATAGTGTTGATGGTATTGATACTACTTGGGCCAACATGACTTGTTCCATTCTTTGCAATTGATCCTAATCAATTAATCTTGTCTTGAAGAATGTGTTGTGATTCATTTGGGCCTCGACATAGTGTATGATGATCCACAACTAAATCTATTTTATTTTGGATGTATTTTGGAGCTGACCCATGCAATAGCAATTGTTTCATCCAACGATCATCTTGGAGCTGACTTAATTTGAGTTTTGTGTTATTGCGGAGGATATATATAGAAGATCAAATTCATTCATGAAGGTGATGATTGCAAGTATATAGTAAAAGTGCAGAATAAAAAAAGATGAAGTGTCTGAAATCAATGTAAAGGGCTAATTGTGCAAAATAGTGACTGCATCATCAACATGTGTTAGATGCTTCTTCAAAGCAGTTCATAATCATTTTCTTACTCTAAATTTCATGTATCCTACTCTGAGACAGTGAGTCCCATTAGGTCCATTGTATCTTGCTCTAAGGCAATATACCTTAGTCTGCAAGTCCATAGACAATGAACCTCAAACATAGTAATTCTTGTTAGCAATGAACTACATATATTGTGAGTTAATCCTCACCATGATTTTTTCTTCATTGGATTTTCCACGTAAAATCCCAATGTCTCTATGTGATGCATGTGTTCTTTTTGTTACTTTCAGTTAATGTGATGTGTTGTTAATCTGCAAATGAAATTAGTTAAGTATTAATATATGTTGATTCACCTCCCCATCCCCCACTCCGCTCCCTCTAAGAACATCTTGGTGTTCAACAGTTTTTAGTTCCATGTGCACTAGATCTATGTATCCATAGAAGATGTACATTTTTTGTGCATGGCTCAATTTGCTAATTGGAGGTAGGATATTAGAAATGATATCTTAAATGCATCTATCCAAAAAGACATCAAGAAGTATCAATATAATGTAATTAATAATTATAAATTAAAAAATTCCCTAAATTTATCTGGATTAGACATCCAAGAGCTGCTAAAAACAAAAGTTGTGAAAACCCAGATTCTAGTAACCAACCAGTTCAGTAGATCCATTCATTTTTTTTACAATATTCACCAAATATCCCACAAAAATCATAGACCACTCCAAAAGAAGAGGTGAGTGCTCCATCAAGCCCAAAAAAATCCTTGAGCATTATCCACAAACATCTAAAACAACAATTGAAATCCAAAAGCATGGCGTAAACTACACAATACATATGTAGGGTCTCATACATCCAACCATCCCACAACACAAGTAGCTCTGTCACATACTAATTTTATCAATTATTTAGTTGCAATTATAAATCATGAGAATTTCAATGTTTATGTTAGATGATTATTAAAATTGAAATTGAAATGCAAATGCAAATGAAATGATTTGAAATTCATTATTATGAAATTCAGGGATTGTCATTACTGATGAGAAATTGAGTGCAAGTGAATGCAGGAACAAGTGAACGAGAATGAAGGCGAGAACATTGTTCAGGTATAGTCGTTTTAGCCATTAGACGTTAATAAGGATGATGGAATCTCACACACCACTTATTTATTAATGTATTTTCGTGATGATTATTATTTGAAAATTTTAAATAAGTTTAAAATTTGATTGCTCAAATATATGTGAAAATGGATATGTTTGTTTTGAAATGGAAAGATTGATTGTTTCTCAATTTGAGTATATTATGTTATTGCATGGAAAGAAAATAAAAATGTAATTTTTGGGTTATTGGTTTATTTGTTATTTTCGCAAATAATAAATGAAAGTAGAAATAAATGTCTAAAAAGAAATAGATATTTATATTAAATTTAGTATTTAATGAAAGTGGAAAGATATGTGTAAATAATTATATATATTAAATTAAGTTATTTAAAACAATAAGAAAACAAAAATACGTTTGAAAATGGAAATTGGAATTGAAAACAGTGGAGAACAATTTGAAAACAATTACCTCACAATCAATAATTGCATGCAATCACGAATAGCACTGGGAGTTATGTCCACCTTATTTCTGGAGTTCATGCATAAAATGTGGATCGAACTTTATTAACAATGACATCATTTGCATGTATTAAGAGGAAATAGAAAAGATCTGTTGAAACACATGCGCAACTGAGACAGGAAGAGAAAATCCGTTTTTGACATAGATGAGAAAAAGTAAGCATAAAAACAGAGAGGGTTTGAGAATTACTGTTGACCTCCCATGTGCGTAAGTGTTAAGGAAGAGAGAGTTTTTGTTTGTGAATGCTGTTTGAATTCTTGCACAAGGAGAAGACAGAGGGATATGCGGCCAACATGAAGAGAAGAAATCTGCTCTCTCCATTTGGTGCGTGTGAAGAGAGGTGATGCGCACAGGCAACAGGAAGCATAAAGAGAGTTTGGGTTGAATGTTAGAGAACTCATACGCAGGGAGAAAGGGGAGAGGGCGTGTGGAAAGGAAGGAAAGAGGAGGACTGGTGAAGAAGGCGCGTGGGAAGTTAATAAAGGACAGAGGAAACTCTCCCTGATATGCAAGTGAGGAGGTGAAGGCGCGGCCAGAGGAGAGGGGGAATGTAGAAACATAAATATAAAAGAGGATTTGGAAGGTGCACAACAGGAAGAGATGGAGAGGAGAGAACAAAAGAAGGGTGAGGAAAGAACAATAAGGAGAAGGCTGCAACAGAGAATACATGTGTAACATAAAAAGAAAATAAGAATATAGAGAAAGATAGTCTGAGAGCGGCTATAGGAAATAAACTCACAGAAAGAATAAAAGAATAGAGGTTCATCACTAGATTCAGGAAACACACACAGCTACAGGAAGTGACATGACAGGTAGATTCAATGGAAACATTATTTACCAAATTCTCAATCTTAGAATATTTAATTTAACCATTTTTTTTTATTGATATATTTATTAAATGAGAGCATATTAATGTTTAATCGAATTTAGAAGAAAGATCAAACACCAGACCATATTTTTATTAACAGAAAGAACAAGCATGAACACAAAATTATTATGAAACAGTAAATAAAACCATGAAAAATAAAACTATTAAGAAAGAATAGAAATTGGAAATTGTAAGAAATGAAACATAAAAGATAGTGTTTTTGGTTTAAATAAAATTGTTGAATGATTTCCAGAATGATAAGATAAATACTTTTGTATATTTAAATATGTTTGAAAAGTAGAATTGAAATTTGATAAATCTCTGGGAATAAGAGTAAAATTGCTGCGGAACAAAAGTAAATATGAGGTTTTATGATTTTGAAAGGATATTATTATTTTAAAAGGAAATATGAAAAACTGAAAAGAGAAGAAAGCAAGTTAAAAATATACTTACTTTGAAATGCAATGAATTAAAAATGATTATTTCAAAGTATAGATGAATTTTATGAGTAAATGAACCAAAATAATGTGTGCTCAATTATTAAATTCTTGTTTTATATGTACTTAGTTACATACGTGTGTTACACCTTCTTTTATTTATGTTGAATGGAACCATGCATGCTTGATAATTGAATGTGCATGTCATGTATTTGAAAAGTTACCTTCCAGGATGACTATCGAATATGGGTTTATAGAGAGTGTAGTTTTGCATTTTCAAAACTACTATTATTTGTTGTGCATGAAATTTTACTTGGCCAAGTAACTTAAGGACCATTGAAATAAATGGAATATATATAACTCTCTACCATATCCTAGTATCGAACTTGTTTGTTTCTTAAATGGATTAGAAAAATGAAAATGCTTGTGGATTTACTAGTTATACTAAGCATGCATCAGATTCCATCTTGCTTGTCGATTTCTTTTTGCTAAGCGATTTGTGCAGGGTCAGGTATTCTTTGAATGACTAAAGAATTTCAGAGAAGCATAAGCTTCGAGGTTGGGCGGAAAAAGCGTCTAAATCTTGTTCTCGTCTTCATGTTTGAAGACAAGCTATTGGATTGAAGATCAAATGAAGATTTCTTCTTATATCTATTATATTTCATTATTGTATGATTATTGTCAAACTTAAGGCGACAGAATGCCTAAGTCTTGAACTGTAAATTTCTTTTACAATGTTTTGTATTATAAATGTCGTGAAAGATGACACATGTTTATGAATGTAATTGGAAGTATTATGAATCTTATTGTAGACTTTAAGTCAATTTTTTGAAATCTTGTGGATTAACCAAAATTTAATTAATGGAGTTATGATATTTATGGAATGGAAATGAACTTATTAAAGGAATTATAAGATTATTTGGAATTAAAGACTTTCGCTCTTTACAAGCTCCAACCCAAAAAACCTGATTAGACAATGAGAAAAGTGGGTGCGCAAATTACCACAGCCCAACCACACCATAATCAAAAATCACGATAATTATGAGTTCAACATATGCAAGGGAGGAGACAAATTACATAGGCCCCCCTATGGCCCCAATACCATAGTTACATCTACACTTTTTGCATTCTCCCATAGCACCAAGGGGTGGAGTTTCCCCCAGGTCATCTCCATCATCATCATCATAGCAACAAACACAAACATTGAAAGCAACCAAGCAAAGTTATTTACCTTTAAAGCATGGGCCAACTCCAGACAACACGATGACCCTTGCAAATATTATCACTCAGGACATGGACATGACCCAACTGACAGTTGAAAAATGCCTCCACTCGCTTTTCTGCACCTGCAATCTCATCTTGGAGCAAATAGGAGATTACAATCATGGAGAGTAGGGAGGCTAGCCTTAAATAGCACACACTAAGTTTTGACTAGTGTGTTCTCTAGTATGGGCCCTACTTTCAAATGTTGTTCCCCTTTCCTTCATCCATTTTTCGTATTTCCAGTCATAAATATTTGTGCCAATCACATTGGGTTTCATCTGTACTTGTCAGTCAGTTGAAAGCTGCAACACGTCGAAAAAAATAGAACAGATGAAATGTTTTGATTAATTGGGAAAAACAGGTTTTGAAGGGACCTTGAAACCCTTTACAACAAAAGACACAAAATGTTGCCTCAAAGGATAATCAGAACAAACCACCACCAGCAACCCAACAACCAAAAAATTTCAAATAGTAGGTCCTAAACAAAGATAAGACCATGGTCAACCAACAACACCCAACATCCAACAAACAACAAAAAAGAACGAAACCTACACCCCAACCCAAACAATAAGAAATAATAAAAACTAACTTAGGCCACCCAGAGTATTGGCCATCTCAAGTTGCTGGTTCTTATGCTTTTCAACCATATCCAGTAGTTCATTTTTCTCAGCATCAAAGGTTTTCTTTCACTCAGTTGAACCTCTAGTCACAGGTCCGTTATCATCATATTTAGGGGTCTTCTTACCCTTGCCCTTTGCCACACATTCCTTCCCCATGAGCTTAGAGAAGTAAACCTGATCTTCTCTTAATTCATTGATTTTCTTGAACAGGATTTCTAAGGACTCCACATTGTTCTTGACAGAAATGTGGCACCCCTACATAAGATTTTTGATGTCCACATTGATACCAGACACTTTGTCTTCTAGAGCGGAAATTCTTTCCTCATAGAGAGACTTAAAATCATGGTAAGACCCTTCAAGGTCCACCATCCTATCAATTAGGATGTCTGACACAACACCTTTAGGGACACTCTTAAGATTTTCTTTTAAGCTTCTAATTTTAATGTTTATCTTGTTAAATCCCTGTAAAGACCATTTAGCTAGCTTGAAAGTACCTATAGCCCTGACTCTGGCCATATCCAATAGTCTAGAAATGGAGGTGGCATCCTCATCCAAATATGAAAAATCCTCAAAAAGAGGATCCACTTTCCAGGGTTCCTGACTTGCTTTTGGTTTTTTTGCATCCTCCTCCTCCTGACACCTTTCTTCCTTATCCTTCTCCTCCATAGGCACCTCCTACAAAGGGGAGTCCACAATGGTTACTATCTTGTCACCCACTCTCTTGTCCACACCAGTTTCCTCAGGTTCCGTGGTCATAAACTCCAGAGCTCTGCTCCTCAAATTTGCAATGCGCAAAGAAAGACTCTGCGATTTAATTGCTCCAACCTCTTTAACTTGGGACCCCACTTCACCACTAGCACCAACAACATCTTTTCCACCTGTCGCCTCCTTCAGAATAGGAGAGGAGTCATCAGAGCCCACACCTGTCTCATCACTCCCCAAACAAGCAATCCTTTTTGCAGACCTATTTCTCTTTGCACCACCTCCCTTCCTCTTCTTTGAAGAAGTAGCCACAACACCCGGGGAAAACTACTCCTCCTCACCATTCCACCCCTCCTTCGAAGAAGAAGATTCCTCACTCGTCGACCTAGAATCATCAAAGAGACTCTTCTCCTTACCTTTGATGGCAGGGGTCGGGAGAAGGGTTTTAATATGTTCCATTATTAGAAGAATTGGACCCTCATGGAGGATCGAGGCCTTTTTGTTTTTAAGGTGTGCATACACTGAAACCTCCAATGAAGATAAGAGAAAAAATAGAAAAGAAGTAAACAAACCATGCCTAAAGTGATTAAGGAGCGTGAAATGATGACCCAAGATGGCCTTAAATCTCCCTTCCAAGGTAACATACCTAATCATCACCTCGACAACACTTGCCCAAATCTTCTTCAAAGATGTTCTTTCATAACCCCAAGTTTTCAGCTTGATTAACGCTTTCCTCTCATCATCCTTGAAAAACTGAGTCATCGTCTCTTCATTGATTTTCTTGTCCTTAAAAAAATTCCTACCAATAGTCAACAAACCAGTAACCGAGGCAATCAAGTCCTCATTCACTTCCACCTCCAGATTTTTAACCCTAACCTTTCGTTTATGCCAGAACGAGACGAATTGAGCAGAGGCATTAGGATCATGCCCATGCAGTCTCTCCAAATATGGAGTAAAATTCCCATGCCGAAAAATAGGCCAGAGCTTCTTCTTACGCCTAATGTCTCCACAAAAATGTGGTTTGATTTGGCTCCTTTCACCACCCATGATAACCAACACACAATTCTTAGAGACCTTGTGAAATGCACAGAACAGAAGTCCAGAAGGCAGTAAAGCACCCACAAAGCATGAGAAACAGAGGCAAGTACCATGCCATAAATGTCACCACACTTCATCGCATGCCATCATTCCGCAATAAGCTTATGGCTTCCTTGGGAATGATTACACCTTCCTCCCACAAACAAAATTCATTGAGCCTGACAACCTCGTTGGCAAAGAAGTCTGCCAACCAGTTACCTTCTCGATAAATGTGTGAATTATGAGTCTCAACACAAGATTGCAACATCATTATAGTATCCCTTATTGGATTATCAACACTCCAACTCGGTGACTGAGCGCCATGTAGATAATTAATGATGCTCATGGAATCACCCTCCACCCACAACTTGGAATAACCTTTACTAATGGCATAATTAACACTGATAAACACAACCTTCGCCTCCACACAATGATTGTTTGGAATTCCCAATAGGAGTGCCACCATGCCCAGGAGTCTTCCCATATCATCTCTTAACACCCCCCACAACCTGCAGGCTCAGGATTTCCCTTTTCTGCCCCATCAAAAATAATTTTAATCCAATCAAAAGGAGGAGGCTTCCATCTAGTGTTAAATCTTTTGGCAAGGCTTGACTTCAGGATCAACAGAGGAATAGAGGTAACCTTCCATTTGGAAGTCACCAGCAACTCATATCCAAAGAGAGATTTAGAGGTTGCACACCTATCAAAGTTCAACTTCAAATCAAAGAAAAGTTCTCCAAAATAGCTTGCTTGATCTTAATATAGAGACTAACGAGATTGAGTTTAGTATTTTGTTGTTTCTTTCTTTCCAAAGTCCCCAAGCAATATGCGGGACCATGAGATCCCAAAGCCAACACAAATTCATGCTAGAAGAGGGGCAAGACCATTGCTCATGGAGCTTAGCAAGGGAATCCAGAAAGACCCAGCCAACATCCTAGAGACAAAGAAATTTACTCCAAACAGAGAAAGAATAATTACACCCAAGGAGAATATGAAAAGCACTTTCACCATCCGCTTCACAAAGAGCACATCTATTAGGAATCATAAATCCCCTCTTACAAAGGTTATCCAATGTCAAGACTTTACCCTACATAAGTAGCCAGAAGAAGACATTCACCTTCAGAATGAGATTCTTATTCCAAAGCTTGCCCCAAAAAGGGAAAGAGGCAGGTGCATCCATAGAATTCAAAAGAGCAGACACCATAGAAAAGTTGCCACTAACACAAGGGGCCAGATGACTTTGTCAGGTCTAGGAAAAGAGGGGATCCTAACTAAGCTTAAAAAGTCCTTTATAATCCTTAAAGAAGGGTCCCAAGCCTCCAAATTCTTTCATTCACCTTCCTCAAAATAGTTAGCCACCTTAGTCCCAAAAGGGCATTTACACAGAGGGATAATAGGAGGTGACCAAGGAAGACAAGCCAAAGGGAAGGTCCCACACCAAGAGTCATCCCAAAACAAAATACTAGTGCCATCACCCAACAAAAACTTAACACCCCTAGCAATCAGGTCCCTACTCATTATAATATTCTTCTAAAAGCACGAACCCGACGAAATCTCTTCCAAGGACATGTCCCACGGTCGACCAAAATCATACAAATACTTGTTATTCGCCAAAGAGGCCCACCCAACATTCCCATTCAAAAGCCTCTAGATATTCTTGGACAACAAGGATTTATTAAACACCTTCAATTTCTTAATACCAAGACCCCCCCCCACTTCTTAGGTCTACACACATAATCCCAGGCTACAAGGGGGATTCTTGACTTGGTCTCAACCCCAGACCACAAAAACCTTCTCATGATCTGCTCCATTTTATCCTCAAACTTTAAAGGAATCCTGAAAAGACTCATAGCATACAATGGTAAGTTTTGAAGCGTAGAAGAGATAAGTTGAATTTTACCAGCTTGGATGAGATGTGCGCCTTTCCAACTAGAAAGCTTCCTACTGAAATTATCTAGCAAACCCAACCAAAAGGATTCAAGGATTTTGGAAATACACAACAAAAGTACTAGATAGGAGGATGGGAATTCACCCCTATTGTAGGAAAGAATTCTAGCCAGCTTAAGCTCTAAAGCCTCAGGGGTATTAAGAAAAAAGATCCGACTCTTTGGTAAATTAACCTTCTCACTAGAAGCCTTCTCATAGTCAGCCAACACCAACTTAACAACTCTAACTTCCTTCATCGAAGAAACACCCATCAACATGGTGTCATCTACAAATTGTTGGTGAGTAAAAGGTGCACACCTAGATGAAGGTGAGAGACCACACAAGGCACCAACCTGAAGCGTCTTTTGAATATTGTGACCCAAAGCCTCCGCCAGCAGAATGAAATGCAAAGGAAAAATCGGATCACCTTGCCTCAAGCCCCTTAAGATTCAAAAGAAGGGAGAAGGAAAGCCATTAATAAGAATAGAAAAATAAGTAGAAGAGATAAGTTGCTCAAGAAGTTGGAGGAACTTTCTACAAAATCCAAACCTATCCAAGACATTCTGCAGGAATCTCCAATTCACTCTATCATAAGCTTTAAATAGGTCCAGTTTCAAAAAGAAACCCAAAATCTTGGAAACACTCACATAATGAGCTAATTCGTGCATCATAACAATAGAATCAAGGATTTGATGCCCTTTAACAAAACCACTTTGATGCTTAGAAATCAGGGAGGGCAATCCCTTTTGTAATTTGGAGGCAAGCACCTTCGAAAAGATTTTGTAAACCAAATTACAAACGTCGATCGACTTGAAATCACCAAAACTCCTAGCAGTACTCGACTTAGGAATCAAGACAATGAAAGTCACATTAAGCTCTTTAAGAAGACATCTTGCTCCAAATAATTCCTTCATGGCATTGATCACATCCTCAAAGACAATATCCCAATAGGATTGGAAGAAAGTGAAAGGGAAGCCATCAAGGTCAAGGGCCTTGTTACCTTCAAAACAGAAAACAACATCTTTGACCTCAAAGGCTGAAGGGATAGCTATCAATTCCTTATTCAAATTCTCAGACATTGCTCTAGGGATAACATATAGAAAGGTATCGACACTCCTTTGATCGCATACCAAATCTTCCACCAAAAGGTTTTCAAAAAACTTGGCCGCAACATTTCTGATGGTTTCCTCATCCTTTAGCAGCATCCCATCAACATTAATTGAAGACATGTAGTTAAACGCTTTATGGTGCAGAGCAGTAAGATGAAAGAACATAGAATTATGATCCATGGATTTAAGCCAAACAACCCTCGATCTTTGCCTCCAAATACCCTCTTCCTTTGAAACAACATCATGTAGTTGCCTGAGGAGATTATCTTCTAAAATATGCAAGTCCTCAGAAAGTCCCTCCAACTAGATGACCTTTTGGACATCCTCCAGATTCTTAAGGATAGAGTCTTTGGGATAAAAAATATGCCCAAATGACTCTATATTCCACTTCCTAAGATTCTTCTTAACATAATTTAACTTCTTAGCATTTTAGAACATAGCACTACTGTCAACCTTAACCTTCCACTAATCTCTGATGCAATCCAAAAAATGAGGATCCCTGAGCCACATGGCTTCAAAGGGAAACAAAAACCTCTTTTTCCTCCCAAACTTGTCTGCAACAAAAGCAATAGGAAAGTGGTATGACCCACATCATGTAATAGAAGACAACGAACAATCAAAATCCACAAACCAAGAAGTCGAGATGAAAGATCTATCCAATCTAACTTGGATATTGTCCGCACCAACACACCTGTTAGACCATGTAAAACTTGCACCAGACAAGTTGACATCAATGAGGGCATTATCATTAATAAACACATTCAGGTCATACCTACTCTTAGGATTGGCTTGAGACCCACCCATTTTCTCATAATCATACAAGGGAGTATTCAAATCCCCATAACAAGCCAGGGCAGGTCAAAGAAACCAAGCCTAAGGGTCCCCAGATCATCCCAGAGCTTTTTCCTATTACACTTCAGATTAGGAGCATACACATTATAAATAACCCAATAATAAGAGTCCCTGAGCAAGAAAAACTTAGTTTCAACATGATTAAAACTACCAGCAATCGGGGTACCTCTCAATAGCTTAGCATTCCAAAAAGTCGCCACACCACTCGAAGCTCCTTCAGAACTAACCCCATGAAACCCACAATCTTTAAAGAAGAGATTCTTCAAGGATTCCATCTTGTCACTCTTCATTTTAGTCTCTTGAATCAGTAAAATATCTGGCTTATGATGCTAGAGGAGATTTTTCAAGAGATCCTTCTTATACAAGTTATTCAACCCCCTTATATTCCATGAAATGATCTTTATTTGCAGGAGGAAGGGGTGCTCTTAGAGAACATCTCAAACAAAGTCTTTTGGACCCCCTCCATGATATCCCGCTTGTACTCCCTTTCCCTACTTTTCTGTAGGGTAGGTCTGCCTTGGCCCCTCAACTCAAACCCACAATCCACTTTTTTCCTTCTCGTGGTGACACCTTTATGAGGCTGAGGAGGAGGGGAAGAAGATGATTTCTTTTTCCTACCCCAAACTTGGGTGAAACCCCCATCTTCTCTACTGACTGAATCAACCACAACCATAGCACACACCGAATCCACACCAGATGGGGGAGATGGCAAAACTATAGACAACTCCAAAATAGGTCTTTTTGGAGAACACACTGTTTCCGATACATGATCCACATCCTGCGTAGAAGAGTGACCAACAACCTCCTCCCCAACAACAACTAGATTAGCGTCCTCCTTCCCAGAAACAATCAGATCCTTGGCAACCTCATTAGAAGGAGCAAGAGGGACATCAGTCTCACCCACCACTCCATTCTCAACAATAGTTTCAACTTGGTTCTCTTTGGGATCCTTCTTCTTCCACACCTTATTTTGCTTGACAGCCTTAGGGGGTACTACATTCAACTTACAATATTTAGCCCAATGCCCCATTTTCTTACATTTGAAGCAAGCAAAAGGAATATTTTCAAAAATAATTTGTTGCTTCCAAGCCCCTACCTTAGATTTCAAAAAGAAAAACTCAGGTAGTGTAGCATCTTGATCTATCATGACACAAAACCTGGTAGCCACCAACTGCTTCCTAGATCGAGTGGCCTCATCAATGGAGACAAACCTATTGAAAGAGTTAGCGATTGCCAAAAAAACTTCATCATCCCAATATTCTAAGGACAGGTTAGGTAGCTTAACCCACACAAGAGAAGAATTTGAAAGGAATTTTGATAAATCCATTCTAGGCTCCCACAGGCGAAGAACATTTCTTAAACACATTTCTCAGGTCCTCATCACAAGAAAAGGCAAAGGAGAAGAATCCCTTAGCTATAGCAACAACTTCCACTTGACCCTTTAACGCCCACTTCTTACGCACCCATGGATGAACTTCCTCAATATTAGGTCTAGGACCCCAAACCTTCCCTACCAGGGAAAAATCCATTATAGCAATGTTTTTATCCATGAGAGAATCCGAGACAAAAAAGAATACCCCTTCGTCGTTAGAGGACGAAACTGACTCAGCAATGAAACCTTTTCCCTTAAGTTTAGAGGAAAAAAGGTTTGCCCATTTTTGACCCAACATGGAAGAATTTATTTCCGACTGGTGCTTAGCCATTGGAGCACGCTTAATCCGGGGAGAGGATGAGTTAGCCGCACAAGGTTCCCCAGATGGGACGTGCTCATTCTCCACAAAGACCTCAGGAATCAAATCCACCAAGGGATGCCCATCAACAAGAAAACCATAAACACGATTCTCCTACAAGAACGCGCCTCTGACCACCTCCTCGTCACCTGTTCCCGCCTTATCTTCAACAAAATCTAAAAACCCCACCTTCGTACCTTGCCCAAATTGCCAGATGCCATGAAACTCTGGGCTTGAGTTCAAATTCAAATTGCTCAAGCCCGCCACCAAACTAGTCCTCTCGCCAAGGGATACTCCTCCAATGGTCTCCATAGCCAACTTGTGACCTTTTACTATCTATTTTAATAGTTGAAATATTATCCCCCTCAAAACAAGCATATAATTTTCATTTTCCCGCTTATATAGGTAATTTTCTTAAATCTATAATAAATTTAAATGAGCATGATATATTTTTATATAATAATATAACATAAATATATAATATTATATAATTAGCATATTTATCTTATTAAATAACATATATAAATAATCTCCAGATATATCATTTTCAAAGAGTTAATTTTTAATTACTTTGTTTAACATATTTATATTACATTTGCATTATTTTTAAAAGTATCATATATTATAGTTATTATCATTAAAAATATTTTTTCTATAAATTTAATTATTTTTTAAATTACATTAAATTAAATAATATTTAATATTAGAAATTTAATAAAATTTCTATAATGTCTTAGTATATATATTTAATAATTTTCACTCTCATTGTCCCAATAATTATTATATATTCTATTATTTAATAATGTAAACATTATTAAATATAAATATAATTTAACTTTAGAAGTTTAATATTTATCTATATTTAAAAAATATATATTTTATATTTATTAACAAATATATTTAATTTATATTTATTATTACATATTTTATGAAATATGATGTATATTATTAAATATAAATATTATATACACACTCCCTTTTCCTTCCACCATATCCCTATCTCTCTACCTCTACCCCCTCTCTAATGTTTTTCTCCATCACCACCTATATCTTTCACTCTTGGCCCCTCTATATACTCCTCTCTAACTCTTTCTCTATATCACTTCCTATATCTTTATCTTTCTATCTCTCCATCTGCCCCTCTCTCATCATCTCCCCCTCTCTCATCATCTCCCTCTTTCTATCTCTATTTCTCCCTCTCCCTCTTTCTCTCTCATTCCATCACTCCCTCTCTATATGTTTATCTTTCTCACACCGCTTCTATATTTCCCAAGTTATATCTATCTCTATCCCTATCTCTCCCTCTCTCCTTATCACTCCCTCTTTGTATTTCTCTCTACTCTATCCTCTCTATTTTTCTCCCCTCTCCCTCCCTCTCCATATCTCTCCCACTCATATACACACACTTCCTCTTTCTCCTTCCCTACCTATATCTCTCTCTCTTAATCTTTTCACCTATCTACACCTCTTTTATTGCATGTCTCCATCACCTTATTTCTCTCTCTTTCCCCCTCTATCTCTCCCTCCCTCTCTCCCTCCCTCTCTATCTATACCTCATTACGTCTACCTCTCTCTCTCTCACTCCTCTCTCTATCTCTCTCTCTACATCGATTTCTCTATCTCTATCTCTATCCCTATACATATATATCCTTTTTCTCTCTCCCCCTTCATTCTCTATCTTATTCACTCCATCTCTCCCTCCATCTCTTCTAGTCTATATATTTATCTTTATTTCTCACTCGATCTGCCTCTCACTCATCTCTCTATCTCTTTCTATCCATATCCTTCTCTACATATATCTCCCTATATATCTATCTTCCTTTCTCTTTTCCTATCCCTCTCTATCTCTCTATATTACCCTCTATTTATATCTCTCCCTCTCCCTCTCTCTCTCTCCCTCTCCCCCCTCTTCTTCTCTCTCCCTCATCCCCATCTTATCTCTCCCTTTCTCTCACTCCCTCTCTCTATATCTCCCCATCTCTCCCTATCTTGCTCCCTCCCCATTCCCCTATCTATCTTTATATCTCAACCTCTCTCTCCCTTTATCTTCCCATATATCTCTATATCTATGTCTTTCTCTTATCATTTATCTCTCTCTCGCTTTATCTCCCCCTATCTCTATCTCCTCTCCATCCCTATTTTTCTTTCTCTACTTCTCTCTATTTTTCTCTATTTTTCTCTCTCCCTCTCCCCCTCTCTCTATATCTCTTTATATCTCTATCTTTGTATCACTCTATCTCACCATATCTCTCTCTCTCTCTATCTCTCCCTCTTCCTCCTTATCTCTTTATCTATTCCTCTCTATCTCTCCCCTCTATCTCCCTATCTCTCTATCTGTATTTCTCCCTCTATCTCTCTCTATACCTCTATCTATTTTTCTCCCTCTGCCTCTCTCATTCTATATTCATCTCTATCTGTATCTATTTGTCTCACTCTTCTTCGGTCTCTCTATATTCATCTCTACCTCTATATTCCTCTCTCCCCCTCCATATCCATAAATATCTCCCTCTCTCTACCTATCTATCTCTCTCTAACTCTAGAAATGTCTCCCTCTCTCTCTTATTCACTCCATCTCTTCTACTCTATATATTTGATCATTATTTCTCGCTTGATCTCCCTCTCACATCTCTCTATCTCTTTCTATCCATATCCTTCTCTACATATATCTACTTATCTATCAATCTCCCTATCTCTTTATCTCTTTTCCTATTCATGTCCATCTCTCTATATCAACATCTATATCCCCCTCACCCTCTAATATGTCAAGTGAGATAAACTAGAGTGATGAATATATTGGGGATTCCATTATAAAATATCGGGTCAATACTGTAGAGACCTTGAAGGTGTTATTTAGTATGTACAAAAGCCTCTAACTTTTAAGGTCATCCAATCATGTGTCAACTATAAATCAATGTTTGTCCAAGTTTCAAGGATAGGTTTTTAGGACAAATTCTTTTTCTAGATTTTAGAGACAATTGGGGCTATGGGACAACTATTAAGATAAAATATAAACTTCATATTTAAAGTTCTTAAGTACAAATAAATCAAAATTATCAACAAATAACATAAACAAACCAAAAGAAATCAATATATTAAAGAGTAATTATAAGAACAATTCATTGATTCCATAATCCATTTGTGGACTGATAATCAGACATAATGTGAAGCATGATTTATATTGAGAGATGCCCATAAAGGAAGTGTTGCATCATGTCTAATATATGAGTACATTGAACATGAAAATCAGAAATCAGGGGATTTATCTAATTGAAATCTCACAAATTGATTTTCTTCTTTTGTCCTCTTCCATTTTGGTGAGTGTGTAATAGCAACATGCATGGGTTTTGAAATTTTCTTTTTGTTTGGATGCCTAGATGGGGCCCCCTTTCAGAATTTTATTTATAATGTTTTTTAATTTTTTTTTGCATTTGATGTGGATGACACTGTGAGATCCCTAGGTTGACCAAGGGATGTTGGGACATCCATGTCCCAATTGCAGGACATGGAAGGGATGGCTAGGTGATGCTAGGGAGTCCTCAAAAGACCAAAAAAGGGGCACCCCTCATAATGCTACACTATTTTCTTTTGAGAAGTAGTATAATTATTTAATACTTAAAATAGATGCCAGTATGTTATGTTCTTCTCCGCATCAATATCTTAAGGGGAAAATATTTGTAGTAATAGTTATCCATTTCATGAGTCTTAGTCCAAACTTTCATATAGTTAGTCAGGCCTCATAGCTACCTAGAGACATAGGGTACTAGAACTTGTACAATGATGGTGATGCCAATCAAATTAGAGCATTCGAGTAAATGGAGGAGATGGTCGAGTTGTTTTAATATGCCCGTATCTATGTATTGATTAAGGGAAGGTGAGTATGTATCACCTAGGTATATGCATTAAAGGAACACAATCCATTCAATTAATCATCTCATTATGCAATCGACCTTGGGAGGACCCAACATTACCATTCAAGCCAACCACTTGCATTCATAATTTTTTGTTGCAATTATTGTGCTATCTAGGTGATCATAATCCATATCCATTATGCCAATTGGCTCGAATCCTGAACTGCCTATGCAATTCAAATAATGTTGCTATAATAATGTATATACATTATTTATTTTTCTCACCTGAATTCATATTGTTGAGGCATCCTTGGCTGCTGCATGTCAAGCATCTTCATAAATGGTGAACTCTGTCAGCATTTAAGAAAGTTCCAATGGTAATAAGGGATGTTAATATCTAGTGATGCTAGTAATGTCCACTGTAATGCCCCGCCATGTAACCCTAAAGGAAGTTGCAACACAACACTTAAGAGTACAATCTTTTTTCTTAAAAGTGCATTAATAACATGCACAACTCTACCACAACAACCTCTAAGGTACGCGACATGATTACATCTAAAACTATAACACATATGATACTCTTATAAGCTTCTAATTAAATTATAAATCATACATTTTAAATGCACATACATACAAAGCATTAAAGATACCAACACATAGAATGTGATATAACAAGTTCCAGATTACATTAATTTACAAGACTACATTACTCATTCTTGGAATGAGGTAGTTCATACCTAACTATTACATATTACCAAAACCCCTCCTCGAATACAACTAAGGAGTGAATTACTTACAAATACCAACTGAAATAAAATACATCAAGATAATGGAATGAAACCACTGGCATCCATCAGCTCTCCAATTGGAAGACCTCCCCATCACGAACTGAAGATCGAGGGGGACCCAATGACGTAGGGCGCATGTTCCTCCCAACCAAGTAGTACCCAAAGGCCCACTTCCCGTGCTAGGAGATAGTAACAAGGATACATGGAAAATCCCTACAACCTCTAGACTCAGGCCGACTCATACTGACTTGAAAAAATACATGATTCTAACAAATAAAAGGTCACATTGTTTCTAGTTAACACAATTCATAACTTAACAAAACCCACATATAGTTTACCTAGGAGAAGTGTCACACAAGATACATGAGTTACCCGTTAGATCTTTCAAGATCCCGACCCCCATCGAGCTTCACCCTCCTATTGTCCACACTTGGAACAAGATCACTCCAACAAGGAGGAAACAAATAACCAAACCACTCCATCCAAAGGAGGAACAAAACAACCCCGTTCGTGGAAATTGGGTAACATACTGAAAAAAACAACCACATTGCACAAGGGAATTTAATTTGGGATAACAACACAAATCGACAACTCCCATCACATAAAGAACCTTTGGAGGACTTACATATAAAAGACACACTAACCCATTCCCAAAACGTACTGAAAGAAATCAGACATAAAGGCAATCAAGACAATAAATAAGCCTAATACAATTCTAAAACAACTTCCCCAACCAATATATCGAGGAAATAATCATAAAATGCAATTTCAAGGAAATAATCTAATTTTTCTATATTTTAAATCCATTTCCTTCATAGTAAAAATAAAAATTGCCCTATTAGAATAATTAATTCAAACAATTAAATGCCTCTTCAGAACAACGAAAGGAAATACTAAATTTAACAGATAGTTGCAACTCCTTGATTACTTTTAAAAACAAAATATAAATTCACTAAAAACTCCAACCCTTCAATTTCCCAACTAAAGCACATAATGCGTGCACACATTACAAAATATAGTTAAAACAAAATAAAATTCCTTCCTTAAATTCTTCCATTATAAAATCATCAAATAGAGCTTTTGCATGCATTTACTATAAAATATCCATTTAAATAAATAAATAATTTATTCTTAATCTTTAATTTTTTCATTTGCATGAAACTAACCATTTATATTCAGTATATATACATTTAATTTGTATATATTCATACAATATATACATAACACATATATCTATATATTTAATTATATATATTCTAATATATATACATTAAATATATTTTCTAACCATTTAACAAAATACCACATTGTTTTATTCAAAATAAAATCATTTAATAATAATTTCCCAAAAACATATGTATATTAAATATAATATATATACATTAAACAAAATATAAAAATTGAAATCATGGCGGACAAATATTTAAATTCGTTGTTTTATGCACATTCAAATCCCACACACATGGGATGCGCCGGCCTAAGGATATAAGGGTTGCGTTGCCGCATGAGGCAGTGCTCCCTCCACTAAGTGGAGTGTAACACCCCTATATTTTGCTCTTATGTTAGATTATGATGTTTTATTATTCTATCGTTTCTTATAGAGAGACATTGATTATGTGTGTGATGAGATGTACTTTCCTTGATTTTATACATGACATGCTTTGATTAAGAATAATGTTGGTTTATTATAACATGATTATTGTTCATGAGTTTTATTAATGATGGAAGTGTCAGTTTGGTGATACTATATTGGTGAAGGGGATGAGATTGCGTCACTCACTTACGAGTGCCCTATGAGTCTGTGATTTGCTCTTCACGGTGTGTTTTATGATGATTTTATATACATGTGCTATTGATGCCTTGGATACAGGTTTGCAGGTACATGACATCGACTCCACCTGACTTCGTAGGTTTGAGCATGTCAACCCAACGATATGTTGATTGGGAGATAGTAGCTAGGTCACTTGTGTCAGGTCTACACCCTAGCCACAATATGTCGTCAATCCATGTTTGATGTGTCTTCGTTTGCCTTGTCTATTGTTATTTATTTATGCAAGTTTTATTTTATGGAAATTAATGTTAAATTAATGCTTTAAATGTTTTTTAGTATTTATTTAACTAAATTTAAATAATATTGTTGGAAACTTTTATTTAATTTAATTAATTAAATTAAATTTATTTAGTAAAACAATTTAATTCTTTGGATTAAATTATTTTATTAAGTAAATAAATTAATTGATTAAATTATGTATTAAGAAAATAGATTAATTGATTAAATTTAATTAGAAATTAAATTGTGATTTGAAATTATTAAAAGGTAAAAATGACTTGTTAATGTTTTAGAGGAAATATCTGTGGTTGTTGAAAATATATTTTTAATTTGACATGTGTGTGAGAAGAATTTATTAATCACTCTTGTTGAGAAATTATTCTCGGAGAGAATATTTTCCATAATTGAGTGAGGTAAGAAGTTACTTCACGGGGATGACAAGAGGGATATGTTTAGAAAATTGTTTTGTTGAAAATTGAAACGAGGTTCTCGGGAAAGGTTGTGGGTTCTGTATTTTTGCATCTTTCTCGAAGTGGTGATTTTGGAAAAGGGCTTTGGAAGTTGAATTCTAAAGGTGAGGCTCTGCTCCAACCTTCATTTCTTCAAGCTTCAAGAAAACAGGTTATTTTATTGTTTAATTTATTTAGTTGATTTAGAAAGTTTGTCTGTACAAAATTCAATTCTGTAAAAGTTTTGTTTAAATTGATTAAAAAGAAATTGAAAGATTGCATGTGTAAGAAGATTTTGTATTTTTAGTAGAATTTTTTTTTAGTTGTTTAAAAAATCGTAAGGCTTTTGTATTTGTAGATTTTCCATGGAAAAACCCAGAGGAAAACATTATAAGATTTATAAAATTTATTGAGAGTTTCTCTGTAGAAAATTATTGAAAGCTTTTGTGTAGAAAATTTATTGAAAGCTTCTGTGTAGAAAACGGTTGAAAGCTTCTGTAGGGAACTAATTTTAAACAATAGAGATATTCATAATCTTCTGAGGAAATTTGGGTTTTTGAAATCTTTTGTTAAATTGGGCGTTTTCAGAGAATTTGTATAATTCTGCCTGTAAAATTTTGTTAAATTTTGTTCTCTGTAGGGTTGGTAAAAATTATGAAATCTTTGTAAATTTTATTTTAGAAATAAAAACCTTCTGATAAATTTGGGAAATCATTTGTTAAATTGTACAAATTTTCCTGAGAAAATTGGTTACCCAATTGAATTTTTGCCTATAAATGGTGGTTTTCAAAATTTTTTCCCTAATTAGTTTTATGATGAAATTCCTTTATATATATATTACATACAGATATACATATATTTATGCTTGCATAAATACATACATATATATATAAATATATACATACATATATATATGTGTGTATTTATATATATATATATATTTGATTATTTATGAATTATTTAAATATTGATTATACTTGTGAATATTTATGTCGCCATCCGTACGGCAATCAACGAATTAAAAATGTAAGACCCCGCTTTGCTTGTGATTAATACCCAACCTAATTTGTTATATGTTTCCATAAATAGGTGGTAAGTAGTATTGTGGGAAATAGATAATGCAATTGTGTGACAATATTCTTGTATTTCATTGTCTCTACCATGAAGGTGTTAAACACTCATGAAGTGTGCGATATAAACTGAAATTATATGCAATAAAATCTTAGGATATTCAACTAGAGAATTTATGTGATATACAATTGTTGCTTATGGTTTCATTGGTAATGTGTAGGAAACAAAGGATGTCAATGCGAGAAGGAAAAAACATGAGGAGCAAGTCAAAAGACATCTTGTGTGTATGAATTTGACCCCTTTTGGGGCTTAGAAAGAAACAAAGTTACCATGTTGGTAGATTTTGGTGTAAGGGTTGATATTAAAAGGATAACTTACTATTGGTTTGTGAGGGCACTTAACGATGAGTCATATGGGTTTTAAGTGGGGTTAGGGTTTAGGAATCCCCATCTAAAATTGAAATTCGGATGGATCCTTAAATAGGGCTTTAAAGAGGGTTGTTGGTCAATTTCTTTGGTTGGGATGCAAAAATAAACCCCCTAGGGTCTATACCATAGTGATAGGGGTCAAGTAGGCATACAATAGTGCCCCAAGGACATGATTCGACCCCTAAAAAGTCCTCATAATGAAGAGTGACGAATTTTGAGAAGAGGATGGGGTGGAAAGATTAAGGGGTTGTCCAAGTGCATGTATCTTCTTCAATAAGGAAAAAACCCTCATTTATGGAGAAAATGACACTCCACACATCACCATCCAAGAGTTGCATGTTGAAACTTCTATATATTTGGAAGAAGAAGAATGAGTGGTTGTTGCCCACTTCTCCTTTTGGAGAACCCTTGTGTGTATGGAGTGGAAAAGAAAAGAGAAGAAGGATGGTGAGAAGAAAGGATCTCTCACATATGATGGAGGTGTTCAAAAGCATGGTTGTGAAGATAAGTCATTCTTTCCTTAGTGTTATCATGTTAGTTTAATTAGAAGATTTGTTAAGTTATTTGGTTATTGTTTGAAAAGATAAGATCAAATGTGTGAATATGTGGATTGAGGGTATGTTGGGTGAAATGGGTAATATTTTGTTTAGTTTTCATACCAAAACCATTTGGTAGATATTTTATTGCTCAAGGGTATGGCTAGAGCCCACGAAGCTCCATGACGCCATTATGGTAGGGTGGAGAGCAAGACCTTGATCATGAGTTTGTAAGTCATTGCTTCCTCAAATATTGTGGTTAGATTGTAAGTCCAAAAAGATGGGCTTCATATTCTGTTCAATAAAGAAATGGATGAGTGAGACTTTACCATTTGTAAATTATCATGTTAGAAAATTTAAAATCTATGTATTGAGGTGGTTATGGACTTACTATACGTTGATATCACTTGTAATTAAATTTATTGCTGAAGGTATTTTTATAAAGAATAACTCCTAAAGTGTTGTAAGTTGTGAGAAACTACCCCTATGGATGATTTATTCTTATATGCAAAATAATGATTTTAATGGAAGTTTCATGTTTTTAAAAAGTGGCATATAATAGTATTTATGTATTGAATATTAGATTAAATTTGGGTTACATTCATCAATTCTGTTTCTTAAGCCTTGTGGAAATTGCCACTGCCACTATCCTAAATTTAACTTCACCTTTGCAAGGAATTGCATCTTGTCTTAAAAATTGTTATTGGCATTATCACAATAGTCAAGAAGAACAATAGATAGAAAACATTACGACCCAATATGCAAAAGTGTCAAGTAGCCTATAGGGTTTCACTTGAAAGAAATATATGGTAGCAATAGATTGTATTTCTTTCTCCCGAGCAATACTCTTTTATAAAAAAACCAGTGACCTGTAAATTTATGACAAGTTCATGCGTTAGTCCCTCTGGAGAGTTCTAAACAATAAACAGAATAAAATACAATTAGATTTTCTATGATTTGTTTTTTGTAAGCCTTTGAGATCTATGTTGCTTTTATACTATATGTAAAGCAGCAAGCAAGATAAATAAGGAAAAGCAAACGAGCAAACGCATAACCTGAGAATATTAGAAGAAACAAATCTTGGGGTTTGAAATTAAACTAAGAAAGCAAGCTTTGCAAAATAGTATACCAATAAGGTTAAGAACATTACACTATAACAATCAATGACTGGAATTATAAGAAACTAGAATTTGAGCGTTATAATTAAAATATATAATGTTGGCTATGAACTCGCAGATGGTACTGATACAACACGATCAACTTGCGTTAAGCTTTTTTCCGCCGTTGGTATCCTGAGTTCAACTCTTCACCACCTTCATTCTAGTTGATAGAAAACAGAGAGTAAACATTTAAATTCCAAACCTTTTTCTTAATATTCCAGCATCCCTCAGTACCATGCGAATGATAAAAGGATAGAAAGAGTGGGGCTGATGGTGGCAACCATATCCATGGCTCACAAATGTTCGACACAGGCAGCAAATTGGGGGCCTAAGGGACGGATTACTCACCCCATCATTTTAATTCCTGGGATAAGAATGATACAACAGAGAATATACTACCTTGGTAATCTGCATGGTGATTAGGGCTAAGAACTTGGTTATCGAGGATATGATGGCTCTTGCAGCCATGGACCAAATTCGTCAATTAGATAGGACGTTGAATGTTAATATGATTATTTTTATGGTAATCATGTACCGAATCTGGTAGCTGGGATTGCAGGGTGAGTTAATGCTCAGCGCAAAGCTTATCCTTGGCTCGTCTGTGCAAGAGTTAGCCTGCAAGAAAATTATATTGTTTATCATTTACACCGATCAGTCAAACTTGTAGGGAAGCCGTATGGCACGGTTTAACTCCTGATAGGATGTATTAGAATTAATTTTGGAGGTGTGGAGATTTAGTCAGACATCGCAATCTACGTAGCAGTTGCAAGGATGAGAAACATAGGGGAGAGGAGCCGATAGTAAGCACCCAAAACTGCACGGGTCTAGTTGGCAGGTCACGTGGACCAATAGCATTTAAAAAAAAAAACCCATTATAAAAAAAGGTTAATTAAACAATAAATTATTATTTTAATTTTTTTAAAATAAAATTTGCCACATGGAAGGTCCAATTTTGTCCACGCATCGAAAAAAATGAAAAAAAGACCCGTCGACCGATACATACGCACCTCAGGTGCCACTACATGTGTGGCTCGGCGTCCAAAGGTGACAGCCTTGCCACATCAACTCTTCCCAGTCCGCCACCCTAACAATCCACTACTGAGCATTTAGCACTCGCCGCCACTTCCTATTCCTATCTACAGTCTCAAATAAATGCTGCCACCTCTCCTAAGCTCCACGCCACCCCGCGTTTATTCCAAAGCAAACTGCATTGAATGCTCCCAGTGCCTCACTCTTCTCGCCATTCAACCAGCCTTTCATTTTCCCGAGGAAACATTCCATCTTCACTTCTTCACCGGTACCTACTCATTTCATCGTCTGGAACCTTCGCACTCTCACCACAACTTGCAATGCTCGGAGACCATATACTATTTGAGTAGAAGCTGATACGGAGACGGGTAGACACCACTTATCGAACGTCGCCAGCAGCTCCACTTCCGCCATGCAAGCAACGAACGGGTTCCTCGCCGCCATGAACGGGTTCCTCGCCAGCATGCAAGCAACGAAGGGGTTCGTCGCGTGTTCGACCCAGGTGAGCTTGCTCACTAAGGCTGGCCATTGTTCTTCTGTTTATGTTTGGTTTGCAATTTTGCTTTGTTTTATATGTTTTTTGGTGTTGCAGATTTCGTTTATTTTGTTGAAGTTGAGTGTTTATGAACACTGCATTATTTGTGTTCATAAACACACTAAATCTTTGGAAATCAATCTTTTGTTCAAGCATCTCTTTGTTTCGTATGAATTATATTTATGCAGTTGGTTGTTTTCTTCTTTCGACATGTAATAATGTTCGTTGTTTATATGGGTTTTGCTCTATAGGGTTTATATTGCAAATATTACGCTCATAGTTACCTCATTTCTCTTTCAGTAGGGTTTATTTTGAGAATATAGCACACATAGTTTACTATTTATGTTTCAGTAGGGTTTATTTTGCAAGTTTTACAATCATAGTTTTGGGTTATCCTATTCTCATAGGATTTGCATTGACATTGACTTTGCAAATCGTATTCTCACAGGTTCTGCATTACATTCACTCTGCTTAGCACAATCTCATAGGTTCTGCATTATCATTCACTCTGCTTGTCATTTTCTCATAGGTTCTGCATTATGATTCACTCTGCTTCTCATATTCTCATACGTTCTGCATTATCATTGACTCTGCTTAACATAATCTCACAGGTTCTGCATTATCATTCACTTTGCTTATTGTTTTCTCATAGGTTCTGCATTATCATTCACTCTGGTTATCGTATTCTCATATGTCCTGCCTTATCAGTGACTCTGCTTAGCATAATCTCACAGGTTCTGCATTATCATTCACTCTGCTTATCATTTTCTCATAGGTTCTGCATTATCATTCACTCCGCTTCTCGTATTCTCATACGTTCCGCATGTGCATGTGCATGTGACTAGGTGTATGTTTATGTGTATGTGACTAGGTGTATGTCTATGTCTTTGTGTATGTTTATGTGTATGTGACTATGTGTATGTGTATGTCTATTTGTATGTGTATGTGTATGTGTATGTGTATGTGTATGTCTATGTCTATGTGTATGTGACTATGTGTATGTGTATGTGTATGTCTATGTGACTATGTGTATGTTTATGTGTATGTGACTATGTGTATGTGTATGTCTTTGTGTATGTGACTATGCGTATGTTTATGTGTATGTGACTATGTGTATGTCTATGTGTATGTTTATGTGTATGTGTCTATGTGTATGTCTATGTCTATGTCTATGTGACTATGTGTATGTTTATGTGTATGTGACTATGTGTATGTCTATGTCTTTGTGTATGTGACTATGTGTATGTTTATGTGTATGTGACTATGTGTATGTCTATGTGTATGTTTATGTGTATGTGTCTATGTCTATGTCTATGTCTATGTGACTATGTGTATGTGTCTATGTCTATGTGTCTATGTCTATGTCTATGTCTATGTGACTATGTGTATGTTTATGCGTATGTGACTATGTGTATGTCTATGTCTTTGTGTATGTGACTATGTGTATGTGTATGTCTATGTCATTGCTATTTACACCTCTGTCAAACCTCCACCATATGCAATACTTGCAATGGAACACTTCAAGAACTCCATTGAATTGCAAGTCAATGTTCTTTTAGTATCCATTCCGTTTTCCCTCTTTAGTGCAACTATTGTTCTCCCATCTATGTTTGTTTAACATTCTTATTATTCAAATTGATAGGAAGAATGAACATCATTTATACATGATCGAAGTATATTTTATCCATTGAATCAAACTCATCCTTATTCAATATGTTCTTCTTGATAGTTCTTACTCTTACAAGTATAACATTGTTGTTTCAGTTTGTATCATTCAATTATTTCTAAGAGTATGATTTCTTGATGTCATACTATAACATGCAATTTATGTTTCCTTGCAAACCTGCCCTTCATCACCTCAGGATATAAGATTTACAATTGTGGACTTATGGTGAAATAAGTCTAATCTGCCTAAGATATACCAAACTACTAGTCATGATGGCATTAATGGTTTCTTTGTTCATCAGTTACACTCAATCTTACATGTATGATTTTGTTCTTACACTTTTTATCAATATTTGATATGTATATGTATATGCATATGCAATATATGCATGTGTATATGCATATATATGTGCATACATATACATATGCAATTGTATATACATATATGTATATGTATATATGCATATGCAAACAAAAAATGAAGTTGTTTTAGATGTAGAGTGTAGCGAATGGATGGAACATGCATAATTTGAAAGAAGAACACCATTACACTCTCCCTTAAGCTATGCATTGTACCTTCCATTCCTTACACTCTCCATTCAAAATGCATTGCATATGCATATATACATTTACATATACATATGCATATATGTATATGTGTATATATACAACCTAATTGGATGTACGCTTTGTTTGTTGTTCAATTAAAGTGACTGTAAATGTCGGCCCCTCTCCCTTACAACTAACTATGATGATGGTTGACTCCTACTTATGCTATAACCATTTCTCATATAGATACTGAAATATAATTTCATACAACATTATCAAATGTATATATAACTTCGAACAATGCTACGGTATAGATGGATGGTTAGTTTGTTCATCCATTAGAATCAATCTTACATGTCTCAATTTTCTATTACACTTTGTATCATTGTTTGATTTGTTTCAATTATAATTAGGGATGTGATAGTATAACATGAATAGGACCACAAAGCCCCAATAAACCATAAGGGCCACTAGAGATTCATTAAAGAAGGATATGATCCCATAGCATATAGGTCTCAATTCTCATATGTGATAGAAATAAAAGCTATGAAGAGGATCCTATCTATAGTTTTTTTCCTTAGAATATTATTTCTACGTTGTCCTTTTAGTATCCATTCGTTTTTCCTCTTTAGTGCAACTATTGTTCTCCCATTTATGTTTGTTTAACATTCTTATAATTCAAATTGATAGCAAGAATGAACATCATTTATACATGATCGAAGTATATTTTATCCATTGAATCAGACTCATCCTTATTCATGCCTTGGGTATCCCAATTTAGATTAAACATTATAACATGTGTTAATGATAGTCTCATCCAATCTCTTATTCTCACCTAAAATTCATTATCACAATCAACCAACTAATCCTCTACCTCAGGTACATAGTGAAAACAATATCCTAACTACAAAAAATAAGAAACTATTTGATGTCAAAGGGGAAGCAAAACTCAAATAATTGTCTAGCTTATATTACATCATATCTCTTTTCAATATGTTTTGCATTATCATTCACTCTGCTTATCGTAATCTCACAGGTTATGCATTATCATTCACTCTCCTTATTGTTTTCTCATAGGTTTTGCATTATCATTGATTCTGATTTTGGGTAATGCTCCATCAATTTTATTCTTGATTTATGTTTGATGTGATCAAGCCTATCTATGGATGAAAATGCTCCATCAATTTTATATCTGATTTATGTTTGATGTGATCAAGCCTATCTATGGATGAAATTAACCTTACGTTGTGGAGGACCAACGTATAGGTGTGGGCCCCAACGAGCGCATGTCCCATAGCACATTAGGGCCCCCACTTATGTATTAGGGGAGAGGAGTTGATACGTATGCACCCAAAATCACACTGTCAACATGGCAGGCCACGTGGACCAATAACATTTAAATGAAAAAAAAACCCATATCCTTCAATAAGTTTGTAATGCAAATGTTTCTATCTTTTCTTAGGTTCCATTAGTTATTTTGGGGGTGTTATCTTTTGCATAGGTTATTTTCCATCATATTAGTCATCCAATTATTGTACCTTAATTTTGTGTCTTGGAAATATATGGGGGCTATTCTATTTTTTTAAGGTTCTGCTTCATCAACATAGACATAGACAAATACATAGGCATAGACATATACATAGACGTAGACATATACATAGACAGATAGATAGACATATACATACACATATACATAGACATATGGATATGTATATCAGATATAAAATGCACACATAATTGTAATTATTTTGAAACAAAACAATTACACGCTGGCAGCCAAACATGATGAAGTGTATCCAACTTGTATATGCTTAAGGTCTTTGCATCTTACTTGTATATATATATATATATATATATATATATATATATATATATATGCATATGTATAGACATATTCATATACATATACATATGTTTATGTTTATGTATATGTTTATAGATTACCATAGCTTTGTATTTGAATTTGTATATGTTTATGTCTATGTATGTGTGTATGTAAATCTATGTATATGTGTAAATAAATCTATGAATATGTGTATGTTTATGTCTATGTATATGTCTATGTAAATTTGTATGGATATGTAAATATGTATATGTCTATGTCTATGTGTATGTGTATGTCTATGTTTATGTGTATGTGTATGTATATGTGTATGTGTATGTCTATGTCTATGTGTATGGATATGTGAATGTCTATGACTATGTGTATGTCTATGTTTATGTGTATGTGTATGTGTATGTCTATATTTATGTCTATATGTAAATATGTATTTGTATATGTAAATGTGTATGTGT
>CM021102.1:645965759-646034074 GCA_007115665.2 Sequoiadendron giganteum
TGTGACTAGGTGTATGTCTATGTCTTTGTGTATGTTTATGTGTATGTGACTATGTGTATGTGTATGTCTATTTGTATGTGTATGTGTATGTGTATGTGTATGTGTATGTCTATGTCTATGTGTATGTGACTATGTGTATGTGTATGTGTATGTCTATGTGACTATGTGTATGTTTATGTGTATGTGACTATGTGTATGTGTATGTCTTTGTGTATGTGACTATGCGTATGTTTATGTGTATGTGACTATGTGTATGTCTATGTGTATGTTTATGTGTATGTGTCTATGTGTATGTCTATGTCTATGTCTATGTGACTATGTGTATGTTTATGTGTATGTGACTATGTGTATGTCTATGTCTTTGTGTATGTGACTATGTGTATGTTTATGTGTATGTGACTATGTGTATGTCTATGTGTATGTTTATGTGTATGTGTCTATGTCTATGTCTATGTCTATGTGACTATGTGTATGTGTCTATGTCTATGTGTCTATGTCTATGTCTATGTCTATGTGACTATGTGTATGTTTATGCGTATGTGACTATGTGTATGTCTATGTCTTTGTGTATGTGACTATGTGTATGTGTATGTCTATGTCATTGCTATTTACACCTCTGTCAAACCTCCACCATATGCAATACTTGCAATGGAACACTTCAAGAACTCCATTGAATTGCAAGTCAATGTTCTTTTAGTATCCATTCCGTTTTCCCTCTTTAGTGCAACTATTGTTCTCCCATCTATGTTTGTTTAACATTCTTATTATTCAAATTGATAGGAAGAATGAACATCATTTATACATGATCGAAGTATATTTTATCCATTGAATCAAACTCATCCTTATTCAATATGTTCTTCTTGATAGTTCTTACTCTTACAAGTATAACATTGTTGTTTCAGTTTGTATCATTCAATTATTTCTAAGAGTATGATTTCTTGATGTCATACTATAACATGCAATTTATGTTTCCTTGCAAACCTGCCCTTCATCACCTCAGGATATAAGATTTACAATTGTGGACTTATGGTGAAATAAGTCTAATCTGCCTAAGATATACCAAACTACTAGTCATGATGGCATTAATGGTTTCTTTGTTCATCAGTTACACTCAATCTTACATGTATGATTTTGTTCTTACACTTTTTATCAATATTTGATATGTATATGTATATGCATATGCAATATATGCATGTGTATATGCATATATATGTGCATACATATACATATGCAATTGTATATACATATATGTATATGTATATATGCATATGCAAACAAAAAATGAAGTTGTTTTAGATGTAGAGTGTAGCGAATGGATGGAACATGCATAATTTGAAAGAAGAACACCATTACACTCTCCCTTAAGCTATGCATTGTACCTTCCATTCCTTACACTCTCCATTCAAAATGCATTGCATATGCATATATACATTTACATATACATATGCATATATGTATATGTGTATATATACAACCTAATTGGATGTACGCTTTGTTTGTTGTTCAATTAAAGTGACTGTAAATGTCGGCCCCTCTCCCTTACAACTAACTATGATGATGGTTGACTCCTACTTATGCTATAACCATTTCTCATATAGATACTGAAATATAATTTCATACAACATTATCAAATGTATATATAACTTCGAACAACACTATGGTATAGATGGATGGTTAGTTTGTTCATCCATTAGAATCAATCTTACATGTCTCAATTTTCTATTACACTTTGTATCATTGTTTGATTTGTTTCAATTATAATTAGGGATGTGATAGTATAACATGAATAGGACCACAAAGCCCCAATAAACCATAAGGGCCACTAGAGATTCATTAAAGAAGGATATGATCCCATAGCATATAGGTCTCAATTCTCATATGTGATAGAAATAAAAGCTATGAAGAGGATCCTATCTATAGTTTTTTCCTTAGAATATTATTTCTACGTTGTCCTTTTAGTATCCATTCCATTTTTCCTCTTTAGTGCAACTATTGTTCTCCCATTTATGTTTGTTTAACATTCTTATAATTCAAATTGATAGCAAGAATGAACATCATTTATACATGATCGAAGTATATTTTATCCATTGAATCAGACTCATCCCTATTCATGCCTTGGGTATCCCAATTTAGATTAAACATTATAACATGTGTTAATGATAGTCTCATCCAATCTCTTATTCTCACCTAAAATTCATTATCACAATCAACCAACTAATCCTCTACCTCAGGTACATAGTGAAAACAATATCCTAACTACAAAAAATAAGAAACTATTTGATGTCAAAGGGGAAGCAAAACTCAAATAATTGTCTAGCTTATATTACATCATATCTCTTTTCAATATGTTTTATATTATCATTCACTCTGCTTATCGTAATCTCACAGGTTATGCATTATCATTCACTCTCCTTATTGTTTTCTCATAGGTTTTGCATTATCATTGATTCTGATTTTGGGTAATGCTCCATCAATTTTATATCTGATTTATGTTTGATGTGATCAAGCCTATCTATGGATGAAAATGCTCCATCAATTTTATATCTGATTTATGTTTGATGTGATCAAGCCTATCTATGGATGAAATTAACCTTACGTTGTGGAGGACCAGCGTATAGGTGTGGGCCCCAACGAGCGCATGTCCCATAGCACATTAGGGCCCCCGCTTACGTATTAGGGGAGAGGAGCTGATACGTATGCACCCAAAATCACACTGTTGATATGGCAGGCCATGTGGACCAATAACATTTAAATGAAAAAAAAACCCATATCCTTCAATAAGTCTGTAATGCAAATGTTTCTATCTTTTCTTAGGTTCCATTGGTTATTTTGGGGGTGTTATCTTTTGCATAGGTTATTTTCCATCATATTAGTCATCCAATTATTGTACCTTAATTTTGTGTCTTGGAAATATATGGGGGCTGTTCTATTTTTTTAAGGTTCTGCTTCATCAACATAGACATAGACAAATACATAGGCATAGACATATACATAGACATAGACATATGGATATGTATATCAGATATAAAATGCACACATAATTGTAATTATTTTGAAACAAAACAATTACATGCTGGCAGCCAAACATGATGAAGTGTATCCAACTTGTATATGCTTAAGGTCTTTGCATCTTATATATATATATATATATATATATGCATATGTATAGACATATTCATATTCATATACATATGTTTATGTTTATGTATATGTTTATAGATTACCATAGCTTTGTATTTGAATCTGTTTATGTTTATGTCTATGTATGTGTGTATGTAAATCTATGTATATGTGTAAATAAATCTATGAATATGTGTATGTTTATGTCAATGTATATGTGTATGTGTATGTGTATGTCTATGTGTATGTCTATGTTTATGTGTATGTGTATGTGTATGTGTATGTCTATATTTATGTCTATATGTAAATATGTATTTGTATATGTAAATGTGTATGTGTGAATGTGTATGTCTATATGTAAATGTGTGTGGGTATAGATGTGTGAAGAGGTCTTAAGTGGACAACCTTGCCACGTCTACTTCTCTCAGTCAACCACCCTAACAATCCACTGTGTCGCACTTATCACTCGCTGCCTCTTCCTATACTTCTCTACAGTCGTGTTTAATTCACTTATGTGTATGTGTATGTGTATGTGTATGTGTATGTCTATATTCATAAATTCAGACCTGCAACAATTGTATCTTTTATATGTGCCATTTATTAAATTGGGGGTGTCAAATTTATATGGTGTGCACCTATACGCCAGTCCTCCACAACGTCAGCTTAAATTCATCCATAGATAGGCTTGATCACATCAAACATATCTCAGATATAAAATGCACACAAGTTAGCATTAATTTAAACAAGGTGCCAACTCAAAAACTTTGAAACCCATCTGACCCATCTTTGACCGATTGGCGAACCCATTACAAGATTGTTTCCCATCGTAGCATAACCAAACCAGCATGCAAATGCATTCACCTGTCCTGTCTACCATGAGATATACAACACATATCAGCTTCAATCTGTCCCATCTTGCCAAGTAGGGTGCGCACTTATTGGAGCCAAACGCAAATATCCCACCGACATCCATTTAATACTCCTGTAAGGCCGCCATTATTCAAAACAAAAGCATGGAAACAATTTCAAATAATCCACCAAACCAATCAAGTCAAGAATTAGAGGCTGAAATCAATCAAATCTCCAATTCATACGAAACAGGACTCAAATTCAAAAGAGGATAGCAATTTATTTCACCACACTAAACAACCATCAATCAGATTCAAATAATTCCCAAGTCAAATAGCCATGAAAACCTTCAAGTATTCACATGTATTACCATAGATCATTATTAAGCACTAAAGCTTTCTTACAACATGTATTTAGGGGACCTAGTTTTCCCAAGGCCTTTCATGCTTGCCTATGTAGCACTTCACATAGATTACCATAGCTTTGTATTTGAATGACTTAGGGGACTTGGTTTTTTGAAGGCTTGTCATGGTTCCCTATGCAACACTTCACAATTCAAATGGAGTTGTGGACCCGTGCAACATAGGTTGCCATCAAACAAGTGTTCATAAAATCAAGTCTCCCTAAAACATGTCTCTATTGCTTAGTTGATTGAATTGATGAAGCATAACCTATATGTATATTTGTATGTCTATGTTTTATGTATATACATGTGTGGCCTATGTAGCACTTCACATAGATTACCATAGCTTTGTATTTGAATGAATTAGGGGACATGGTTTTTTGAAGGCTTGTCATGGATCTCTATGCAACAGTTCACAATTCGAATGGAGTTGTGGGCCCATGCAACATAGGTTGCCATCAAATGAGCGTTCATAAAATCAAGTCTCCCTAAAACATGTCTCTATTGCTTAGTTGATTGAAATGATGAAGCATAACCTATATGTATATTTGTATGTCTATGTTTTATGTATATACATGTGTGGCCTATGTAGCACTTCACATAGGTGTCCATAGCTTTGTATTTGAACGACTTAGGGGACTTGGTTTTGTGAAGGCTTCTCATGGTTACCTATGCAACACTTCACAATTCAAATGGAGTTGTGGACACGTGCAGCATAGGTTGCCATCACCTATGAAAAATTTAACACTCCCAAATTCATCAATGGCACTTGAAAAAGATAGAATAGTTGCACGATTTAATTGTATACAAATATGTATATGTGTATACATATGCATATGTATATAGATATGTATATGTATGCATATACCTATACATATCTATATACATATGCATATGTATGCATAACATATGTATATGTATGTGTATGTATGCATATATATATACATATACAATATATGTATGTGGATGTATGCATATATATATGTACATATGTATATGTATATGTATATGGAACCCATTCATGGTGGTGAGGAACCCGTTCATTGCTTGCATGGCGGAAGTGGAGCTGCTGGTGACGTTTGGTAATTGGCATCTACCCATCTTCGTATCAACTTCTACCCAAACAAGATATGGTCTTTGAGCATTGCAGGTTGTCGTGAGATGGCGAAATGAGTAGGTACCGACGAGCAAGTGAAGATGAAATGTTTACTCGGAAAAATGAAAGGCTGATTGAATGGCGAGAAGAGCGAGGCATTGGGACCATTCAATGCAGTTCATTTCGAAATAAACGCATATGTATGTAGATATGTATTTACATATGCATATGTATATGTATATGTTTATAGATATGTATATGCATATACATATACATATATCTATATACATATACATATGTATATGCATATACATATCTACATACATATACATATACATATAAGTATGTATATGCATATGCATATGTATGCATATACATATGCATATATCTAATATGTATATGTATATGTATGCATATACATATGTATATGTATATGTATGCATATACATATGTATATGCATATACATATGCATATGTATATGTATAGGTTGGTTGGAATAAAATTGCGGAGTGGCATGGAGCTTAAGAGAGGTGGCAACATTTATTTGAGACTGTAGATAGGAATAGGAAGTGGCGGCGAGTGATAAATGCTTAGTAGTGGATTGTTAGGGTGGCAGACTGGGAAGAGTTGATGTGACAAGGCTGTCACTTTCGGATGCCAAGCCACACATGTAGTGGCACTCGAGGTGCGTCTGTATCGTTCTATAGGTCTTTTTTCTATTTTTTTTGATGCATGGACAAAGTTGGACCTTCCACATGACAAAATATTTGGAAAAAGGAATAGAAAATGACAAAATGTCAATGAAGAAGCAAACATTTGAAACAGAAACAGTGACACATTGCAAATTACATAGAACACACATTGCAATATGATCCTAATACATTGCAAATCAAAACAAAAATGATGCATCTGTAACTCTCATATAGTTAAAAATGTCAATGAAGAAGCATACATTGCAAATTACATACAACACTTTTTCGAATCTGATCAGATTACTTCACAAAACAAAACAATAACGGTCAATCTGTACTTATCAAAAAATTACAAGTGTCCACAATTTCGGTGCATTTGTAAATATCAATACTTCTAAAGTCTATGAAACTAGCATTTGTAATCTAGCTGCTATTGTTGTGAAAAGGATCTTGGCTGGTTGGGGTGCTAATTGCCATGTTCTCGTCCCCTTCCAATCGATGGGGATTGCTGCATACATGAGTGGGACTTGGAGTGGTAAATTGCGTGCAAGTGACATGTGTTGGGGGCGGTGGTGAAGACATTTGTACATCTCGAGTGCCAAATTGATATGGATATTGACTGCCCCTAAAGTCAGATTGGGAGAGGCTTGAATAATTCATTGCCATGGAGAACTGAGGGATATTAATGTTGAGAATATCACGAAAGACTCCATTACTTTGAGACAACGAATTAGAAGTGTTCCTTAACCACCTCTCTCTCTGTAAAGCCCTTTGTGCCTCCTCAATCTCTTTTTCCTTTCAGTCCTATTCCTTGTGAACCCTCTCTTGCTCCTTTTTTGCATCTCTATCCTTTTTTTGTTGTAATTTTTGCTGCTCTTTTTCTTTTCGTAGTATGTCCTTCTCAATTCTGGCATTCTCCTTCAACTCTGCTGCCACAATTCTTGCTTCCCTTTTCTCTGCATTCTATTGTCTCTTTCTTGCTTTTATCTCCTCAACCTCTTTCTTCCTTTGTTCTTGCTCCATTAATAACCTCATGTAGTCATCTGTTGTCAACAATTGAGACTGTCTACTGATCCGAATTGCACCTGTTTTGGATTTCATTTGACGGACAGTGTGCATAGGAAACTTGAGGAACTTGATGATGTGTGGAATTGTTTGTGTTTGTTGTGTCTCATCTAACTGTGTGCCAATGACCTCCTCAACTACCTGTGAGCCCTGAGGTACATCTTCATTGGCTTGTAAATCTAAATTGCAAGAAGGAGCATAGTAATGGACAACTTGAGAAAGGTCAACTTCTGGTGGTGGTGATGGAAAAGTATAGGTATCCTCTTGTTCTAGGACTTCCAAATGAATGCCCAAGTTCATTGCTCCCTCAACCAACCAGGATGGTTGGCTTCATTGTGATGGAAGATCTAAACTTTCACTGAATTGATCAACGGTTCTGTCCACCATGGGAGGGGTGTGTTCATTAACCACCACTTGTGCAACTGATTCAATAGGACATGTATGAGGTGAGTGTTGTGTTTCTGTTGCAGGCTGCATGTGTCCATCTAGAAAAGTGGACTACAATACTGTGACATCATCACTTGACACGCCAAGTCCAGAAAGGCTGAGAATGTTTTCAACTGCGTCAGCATCCTCGCTGACCACAAATGTCTCACTTGGATGCATGTCGTTGACAAGTGCATCGAGATTTAGTGGCCATATACTAGTCCTTCTAAACCCAGCCTTGATGTTTTCAACTGTCAAAGCTCTTTTCATTGCTTTGCTACCTAACATTGCAAGTTCTCTCCTCCTCACTTCAATGTTTGGAAACCTTGACAAAAATTCTGCACGTTCTGATTTGAAGTAAGCTTTGAAAGGTGCAAACACACTCACATCCAATGGCTGTAGCTTATGTGATGTGTGTGATGGAAATGTTAACAAATCTATACCGATATCTCTTGCTTCCTAGATGGTTTCGAGCGCTAGGTGGCTTCCATGGCCGTCAAAGATCAATAAGACCCCGTTCATGGGCGAGACACCGCTTGGAATCGAGGTTTTGAAGTGGGTCAAATCTATGAAAAAGTCTTTGGTCATCCATGCATGTGGTTGGGCTACCATGCAAGCACTTGGTTCACAATATATGATGTAATTATCTATGTTCACACTCCCCTTGAACAAGTAGAATCCTGGAATGCTTTGCCCGACAGCATTGACACAACATAAAATGGTTATCCATTCACGGCTCTTTGGGATAATGTAAGAGACATTCCTGCTACCTTTTCTTGCGAGCACCTTCATGGACCCATTTTTGCCTACTTGGATGCTAGTTTCATCATAATTCCATATGCGATCAGGACCATATGGCATGGCTTTGTATGCTGCAGATAGTGTTTTGTAGAATGCATCTACAACATCAGGTCTAAGATTGAATGCCCTATCTTTGTCTAGGCCTTCAACAGTTCCTAATGTGAGTTGAGGATGTCTGTGCTTGAAGCCTGTCAACCAGGACTTCCCTGGGAAGCCATTGGTGAAAGGGTTTGGCCTATTTTGACATATTTGAGCAACCTAAGACTTAAGATTGACTATCTCAAGACCATGACCAATATCAGCAATTTGCTCGCACCATTCCACAATGCGATTTTCTTCCTCTTCTATGAGGACTGTTGGCGGACCTTTCTTGGAAGTTGTTGTTAGACCCCCTAGCCATTTGGACAGTGTGGCTGTTGGGATTGACCACTTTTTGGAAGCCCCCCTTATCGACATGTCATTCTCTTCAACGTCATAGAGTGCCCTTTTCATGTCATCCTCAGACCACAGCTTATGTATTTGTTTTACCTTCTACGGTATTTGAGGTGTAGTAACCTCAATCTGTGGTATTTGAGGAGTAGAAACCTCATCTACTTGTGCAACATGATCTATTTCAGGGGGGAATCTGAAACCTCGTTTCTCAGCAGGCAACCTTGTCGTGGCTCTTTTCTTTTTTTTGTTCCCAATATGGGTCACCACTGCATTGCCCTTGGCCATCTACACAGAATAATTAGAATCAAAACAGTGATGCTTGAATAGAAAAACAATCACTTTGTAATGTAGAACATATGAGAATATGATAAGTAGAGTCAATGATAATGCATAACCTATGAAACATAAATGGTAAACTATGAAATGCATCTATGTGTATGTATGAAGAGAGTGTAAACTATGTGTAAACTATGAAATACATCTATGTACCTATGATGCTTGAACAAAAGAATAATTAGTTTGTGATGCTGAACATATGATAATATGATAACCAGAGTAAATGATAATGCAAAACCTAGGAAAGATAAATGGTAAACTATGAAACACAAATGCTTTAACAGTTATCTTTATATGTATGAAGAGAGTGATGCTTGAATAGAAGATTATTTAGTTTGTGTATGTGTTATATTTTTAGTTTCTTGCATTTCAATTGAGATTATCTTCTATAACAGGAGTTTGTTATCTTGAGTTATCTATTCTGGAGTGAGCGACATGAGGAAGTAGAGGAGTAAGAAGCACAAAATTACAAGCTATGCAAGGGAGTTAGAGTTTAAGAACATCTCATAACCTTTTAAGCGTTTACAACATTAACATTCTCATGCACAGGAAAGTGAAAACCACACTCATGTTTGAACAACAGAAACTTTAGAGACTGATAATGCAGAAGATATGAGAATAAGATATCCAGAGTGAATGACAATGTAGAACTGAAAGAAGAATAAGATAAGCAGAGTGAATGATAATGCAGAACCTATGAGATTATGCTAAGCAGAGTCAATGATAATGCAGAACCTATGAGAATAATATAACTAGATTGAATGATAATGCAAAACCTATGAGAATAAGATAATCAGAGTGAATGATAATGCAAGACCATTGAAACAGAAATGGTAAACCATGACCAATATGTAACATATAAACGATAATGCAGAACCTATGAGACTACGATAAGCAAAGTGAATGATAATGCAGAACCTATGTAAAATAAATGTTAAACTATGAGTGTAATATTTGCAATATAAACCTTACTGAAACAGAAAGGGTAAACTATGACTGTAACATTTTCAATATAAACCCTAGGGAAACAGAGATGGTAAACTATGACTGTAATATTTGCAATATAAACCTTAGGAAAAGCCTTAAATGGTAAACCATGACTGTAATATATGCATTATAAACCCTATGGAACACTATGCTAACCTATGACTGCAATATTTGCAATATAAACCTTACCGATACATAAAGAAACAAGTAATATGACTGTAATGGGTGTAATGAAGATCAATATGGATGTTGTTAATGACTGTAATGAAGAACAAGTGTGAAAAGGAAAACCTGGTACAATATGGATGCTGGTGCACTGGAATCTGAGCTGTTGCCTCCCCTTGATGTTAACTTGTTCAATTCTGTGCTTGTCACTCCTCCTTTTCTTATGTCGCTCACTGTAGAATAACTAAATACTTGTTGGTTTTCATGGCTATTTGAATTGGGAATTATTTGAATTTGATTGATGGTTGTTTGGTGTGGTGAAATAACTTGCTGTCCTCTTTTGAATTTGAGTCCTGTTTCGTATGAATTGGAGATTTGATTGATTTCAGCCTTTAATTCTTGACTTGATTGGTTTGGTGGATTATTTGAAATTGTTTCCATGCTTTTGTTTTGAATAATGATGGCCTTACAGGAGTGTTAAATGGATGCAGGTGGAATATTTGCATTTGGCTTCAGTACGTGCGCACCCAACTTGGAAAGATGGGACAGATTGAAGCTGATACATGTTGTAGATCTCATGGTAGACGGGACAGGCGAATGCATTTGCGTGTTGGTTTGGTTATGCTATGATGGGAAACAATCTTGTAATGGGTTCGCCAGTCGGTCAAAGATGGGTCGGATGGGTTTCAAAGTTGTTGAGTTGGCATCTTGTTTATTTTCTGTAGTTGTGACTAATGTGAAAGTGACGCTTGTATTGGTACGAAAGTTGGGTTTAATAGTTTACGGGGAAAGGTGCATGTCTTAGTGTTTGGGCTGTTTTAATTCCATGTCAGAATGGTACTTGTTCAATGTCAGATACAAGTTGGATACACTTCATCATGTTTGGCTGCCACCATGTACTTGTTAAGTTTTTAAACTAATGCTAACTTGTGTGCATTTTATATTTGATTTATGTTTGATGTGATCAAACCTATCTATGGATGAAATTAAACTTACCTTGTGGAGGACCAGTGTATAAGTGTGAGCCCCAACGAACGCATGTCCCATCGCACGTTCGGGCCCCGCCTACATATCAGCTCCTCTCCCCTAAATGTCATTTCCCTATTTTAGATTCACAATCTAAAAGTCGAAGTAGAATTTACCTTGTATCGTTTCTTGAGCCACTCAATTCTGAGCGCGAGACAAGGTAATTTTTGCCTTCTCATGAGTATTTTAATAATAAGATAAAGTTGTTGTGAGGAGTAACCGCATAATTCATAAAGAACCCAATCTCCAGTATCGTTTTATGGTTGAGTTTCCAAGCGAAGCTTTTAAATCACTGCCATAGTGTCTTTTCAGAAATTATTATGTATAAGAAATTGGTGAATCTGCCGTGACAGGGGGATAGGTAACAAATTTATTGTTAGTATGAATTTCCAAACTACCCAGCTGCTGAAGCGTCTTCTTGGACAGTCTGTCATTATCCAGATTGCAAGGACAAATCTAATCTTCATATGATGTAACATAAGGAATGACTTTCACCATTGAATTTAGATTTTTCCACTTACCAAAACAAGCTCAGCATGCCCCTCTGGTACTACCATATTGCTCGAAAGCCAAATATAGATAAATATTTATTTCCAAACCAATATAATATAATGATCTCATACATGCACGCTGTGTTATAAGTATAATTCAATATGGAAAGTAACACTTTGTTATTCTCTGATGTTATGTGAAGCCAAGTATCAAAATCGACACAGCTCACCAGTGAGAGCCAATTAATTTTATATGCTGCGGCCTCCTATTTCCGCACACATATAATCTGTGATGCTCATTATTCTAAGTATTTCTCGCCAATGTCCTATCTAATAAAACAGCTGCTACGGCTATTGCCTGCACCTACGTTGATTTCTCTGGATGGAGTCTTAATAATGGCGCACATAATTAGGAATTGGTTATCATCATAACATTAGTTACGAATAATTGTAACAAAGGAAATAATAATGTTTTAGTCACTTGAGCCATAATAAACGTGATTGCTTCCTTAATTGACCATATCTCACCTTCCCTGTAAAGGCGTAGAGATGAGGCAAAGAATAATTTAAAAAAATAATAATAACAAAATAAAAGAAAAGTAGAAGTCATGCCCACTTCATAATAGTTTGGGTTTCCATAATCTCTTTTAAGAAGAGAATATGAAGGCTAAGGGCTAAATGATTAAAAAGCTAAGTATCTAATTTCTAAGAGATAAGTTTAATATCCTTAAGTTTCTTTTTTCTTACTTTTAAAAAATGTTAAAGTTAATTTATATAGAATTATAATCTTACTTTATTCACTTAGGGATTTAAATTTTTTTTTAAAAAAAAGAAAAGAAAAAGAACTTAGTAATTTAAAAAAAATATTTAAAAATCACTTTATTCATGGATAAGTTAGAAATTCTAAATAAATTAAATAATTAAGAATGTGAATTGTCTTATTTTTTTTTTAAATAATAAACTTAGATTTTATGGCTAATTATTTTGTGTTTACAATAGTGATCATGTATTTTTTTTCTATTATCACAAACTGATTTGGATTTTCGGGAATAGAAATTTAAGTTTGAAATATGATGAAAGTTTTTTGAGTAGATCTTTTGTCTTTGTTAACGGAGTCAAGCACTCATTGAAATATCATAACAATTAACTAAAACAAATAAAGTATTGTGATTGTGTTATGTCTACATTGGGATGTGGGGATGACAAACTCGATGAATGTTCCATCTCTAGCAAACCCAATTTAGTCTAATGGATGTCATACCAAACCCTTAAGCTAACTTCATACTTGGGTTAAGAAGTGACCTTGGCGTAGTGTGCGGTGAGCAACTTAGTTATAACGATCACCTCAAACTGTTATAGTAATAATTAGCTTAACCAATGTATTCAAAAGAAAAGAAAAAAAATTGTTGGGTTTTCTTGTTGAAAATTTTAGGCATGACAAATAACTTGCAAAAATTTGAATGGTAATTTATTAATGAATTTTATTTGTATTGGGTTGGGGGTGCTCATCATACCCCCACCACACCTATTGGAAGGAAAAAGTGGAGAGAGCATTGCCAAGGGTAGCGCTACCCTCTCCCTTAGAGTCACCCTGGTAGTAAAGAGGAGGGTTCGACTGGGTATGAACCAGTCGCCCCCTCCCCATTATTAGTTTTCCATAAACTTTGAAAACAATGAACATTCGTCAATTTGTCTATATGAATATGATTTGGGGGCTGCGATTTGATCGATGAATATTATATTTTCATTATGTATGGTATATATATATATATATATATATAATAATAATAATATTTTGTTTTATATAATGGTTATGTATTTAAAAGATACATATTATAGATATATACATAATTATATATTTAAAGTATATAATTATGTATATATGTTTAAATAATATGTAAAATAATTTTATTTAAAATAAGTGCATGTAAAATATGCATATTTGGAGATTTAAAAAGGAATGACTTGTAGACACTGAAAAAGATCTATGAGCAACATTTTTCCTTAGTCATCATCCTCTAATAATTAAATTATTTAATTATTCCTGATCATATTCCTTTATTAATTAAATGATTTTTTAATTATTTAATTAATTCACTTTCTAATCTTTATTCTATTCTGATCAATTAAAATAAATTAATTGCGTCACTAATACCCCTTTTTCAATAATTAAATAAATCATTATTTATTTAATTATTTATCTTTCATCACATGTCTATAGTCAGATAATAATAATTATTTGACCTTTTATTCTTCTATAATTAAATAATTGACAAAATTATTTAGTTGTGTCATTCTTCTCCTTTAAATAATTGATCTAAATAAATTATCCATATTTAATTTCTATCTCCTCCTTTAATTAAATTTATGAATTTAATCTCTTTTTTCATTTCCTCTAAATAAATAATTTAAAATAAATTATTTATTTGCCACTGGTCATCCTCCTCCATTTTCGGATAAATAAATTATTTATCCCTCTATTTTAGTTAAAGATCCCCTGTCATTAGTTCATGTTATAGTCTGCATGTCCTGCATGTCTGTCATAGCCATCAGACGTCATAGCCATCGGCGTCATATCTTTTCTATGCATGACATATTCTAGTTGTATCAATTTTCAACCGTAGATCTTGACATCTTTCTAGAAACTTGATCTTGACCATCCATTTCGTAACCTCCCTCTCATGAATCCTCATCCGTTGATCTTAGAATCTTTCTAGAAGATCAATCTCGTCCATACATTCGAATGGTTGTCTATAAAAATAACCTTTCTCCTCCATTTTTTATTTATCAACTAATTATCTCCAACTTTCTACTTACTATTTTGCAAGTATTTGCACATGTGAAGCAACAAATTTGAGGGAAAAGATTGCAAAAAAGAGAAATAGGAGAGCAAGAGAAGTGATTCAAGATTCAAGCATGGGGAGTATTATGATTTAATATTTTTATTTTTCTTATGCTTTCATTGTTTTATCTTGTTTGGATGAGGTTAATAGTTTAGAAGTGTTGGTTGTCACTTAATCTAATCTATTTTATTTTACCCATCTTACATTGGTGAACCTGACATGAATGTTATAATTTTGCAAAGAAATTTGTTTGGTTTTGTTGTTTTGCAGGTTACAGTTAAGAATTCATATGAAATCCCATCATCTTCTTTTGAGCACAGAAAAATAGGCGCATAAAGTCTTTAAAAATGATCATCCGGGTTTTGTAGCCCTCATTTTCAGCTTTTCGAAATTTCAAACGGTTTAAAATTTTGTTAAGATTTGAAAAAGTTATGACTGTTTTAGTATTTGCTCTGTTTTAGTATTTACTGTTTTTTGAGTTTAACTGTTAAAACCCGCGTTTTCTTTTGCTTATAACTTTTTTTTCATGTAGAATCTTGGAAAAATAATTTCTGGGCTTTGAAGGTTTGAGTTTTAGCTTTCCATAGATACAAACAATTTGAAATTTTGTTAAGTTTTGAGAAAGTTATGGCTATTTTAATTTTCTGTTGTCATTAAACTTTTCTTTTGAGCTACTAATATCTTATTTTTAGCATGTGGCACAGCTTGAAGAGAGTCTAAAAATTGTTTCTTTAGAAACAAAAATCAAGCTTTTAATTTCTTTAGACATAATCAATTTTGTTTGCTTTCAACAACTACAACAAATTGCATGCACACTCATTGTTTAAAATGAACACAAATTGCATTTACACTCATTGATTAAAATGAACATGCATTTCATGTCACAAGCTTAAAAAGAACACAAATTGCATTCACTCATTGGTTAAAATAAACATGCATTTCATGTCATGGGATTAAAAAAAGCACAAATTGCATGCACATTCATATGGTTAAAATGAACATGCATTTCATGTTATTGGTTTAAAATGAACTTTATTTGTTTCACATCAAGTTAAACTTTTAAAATGAACAAAGTGTTTCATGTGTCTTCCTCACATTATCATTTGGTAATTAAAATTTACAAGTGTCTTCAATTTTGTGTCACCCTTTGATGCAATAATCGAAGTATCCTCTCCCCTTGCACATTTATGCGATCTTGGGTGTAAGAGAAACGGTTATTGCCTCTAGAACTTGGGCCTTCTTTGGTGGGAAAAAAATACTCACCCCAAGGTGACTCAGACCGACAATGAAGCTCTTTGGCCGAGCCACCCCCAATCGGTATATAAATGTGAATCTTAAGGGAAAACCTAAAATTACGAGTGCAGATGTGTCATACGGACCAAGTAGTACTCCCCAAAACCCTATTGAGCGTAACCTCTTCAGGCTAGAGTGCCTCCTAAACGGAGCTTAATCTTGTGCCCCATGTATGGCCACTCGAATGGGGGTCCCGAACTAAAAACCTTTGTGTAGTTGCCAAAATCCTTCTATTTGCTAGTGCAACAATGGTCGTTGTGAAGACATCCACATTCTTGCAGTTCTTAGTAGAGGCGATCAACTTGCCATGGGAGTTTTATGGGGGTTGGAAGCTTGGTTGGCCTGAGAAGTGAGTGCAATGTAAGGGGGAGCCCATGTGGTCAAACTTTTGGATTCACACGCTAAGAATAAGTGTGGTTGGGGAAACCCATGTGGAATCTAGCGAATATTTTCCTTGCTTAACCTAGGGTTGTGCTTGTCTTCATTGTGCATGTTTTCAAATTTTCAACGACAAGATATTGTGTTTGCCAAATTTTTTTCTAAGACATTGAGACAAACAAACACCATTACACAAATATGGAAAAATACACATTCAACTTGAAACAATTCCAAATTTTGCAGTCTAAAACCCAAGACCAAACTTGTCCAATTTGATATCAAACAACCTCTGTCGAAAACCAAAAAGAAAATTGCTCAAATCTTCCATTAGTGACATCTTTAGTTTGCATTTACCCATAGGTTCATCCTCACATATCATATCCTTGGTAATAGGGTCATTATCATTCCGCCATTCCTTAATCTTGGTCTTATGTACATTGGAACTTTGCATCCTTATATCCTTGAAAATCACAAAAAATTAGCATAGTTTCATATCCATTTTGCATTAGAACCTTGCATTTTCATCCAAAAGTCACAAATTTTGTATGGTCCTCACTAATTTTTCTTTATCCATCTTAATCCAAATTCATGATCATGTCTTCACTCTACCTTGATCTTCTTTGTAGTCAAGCTGAATACCAATCAATCCTCAATCGTTAATACCAACCACTCACATACCCTTCTTACCAACAATCCATAAGATTTAGTCCTTCATCCATCTACCCTCACTATTAAGAGTCCCTTAGCACAATTCATGCCATTGATCCACAACAAATGTCCATTAGTCATCCCTATCCCAACTTTGACAAGGGAAACCAAACTTCCCTAGTCCATTCCAATCCTCCACATCTTATCATAATCCATCATCCACTAATCCATTCCAATCCTCCACATCTTATCCCAGTCCATCATCCACTAGCCCATTTCCATCCACTCCATCCCAAACTACATTTGTTCATGAAAATACATGTGGTCAGGGTCTCCAAAACCACATCACATTGCCTACACCTTGGGATACATGTCAAAATAAAAGTCTAAAGCATGACATCATAGCTTCACCTTCATGTCAAAATCAAAGTAGTCCATCCCATGACCCCATCCTTAAGTCCATCCAAGAAGTCCTAGATAATCATGGCATCCAAAATACACCTATCCTTGCTCAAGAGTCTATTAACAACCATGTTGTCCAAGATACACCTATTTTTGACCAAGATCCTACCATTGAACAAGAAATCCAAAATGATCCTCTCATCAACCTTTATACCATCCATGACCAGACATTTGAAGATGGTCCTATCCAAACTCCAAACACCTTAATTTCCCAAAATGAGACACTTGCCTCCTTTGGACACACATATAACCAAATGAATGATATGGATAACATCAAAGAAGAGCATAAAGCAGCTACTATTGATCAAGTCAAAGGAGAATACAAAGAAGCTACTATTGATCAAGTCAAAGAAGAAGATACAAAATGATCAAGAAGAAACAATCATGATGAATGATGAATCCAAAACATCCTATCAACTAGAAGCATCCACCTTTGTCAAAGCAGGATTTCTTGCAGATGAGGAGGTTCCAAGCAACAATTTCCACATACACAATGATGGGTTAGCATCTTGTTTTCAAAATAAAAAATACCCCATCGCAAATAGAATATTTCAGAGCATGCAGTATAAAGGAAGAGGACTAGGCCTACATGAGCAAGGCATTATAGAACCAATACAATTTTATACAAATCCTAGACATCAAGGTCTTGGTTATTCTTTAATTAGAGAATCAAATGATGTTAGTGGTGCCTCCTCGATATTGGGGGCAACTTTATCTGATACAAACATCAAAATGGGGGCCATGAGTAGTCTATGTCATAAGGTTGCTGCCAACACTTCTTCCATCCATACCATAAACCATCATTCCAACATGAATAAATCTTTCATTTGGAACCAAAAAAAAGAAAATTATTATAAATCCAAAGCTCAAAATCAAATTTCAAAGGCCATTGAATCAAACAAAAATACAAGTGGACAAATAAAGTTAAAATGGATTCCAAAGAAAATTGGATCAAGCAAAGAAAATATTCCAAATTTAAAAGTCAGTCAAAATATGGAGCCACGAGAAAAATGTCCACCTCCTTCAAAATGGTCATCAGGAAAGGCATATAAAAATGTTGGTTCCAAACGCTCTTCCAATCAAAATTCCAAACTCCATCATCCACCATCCCAAGTTTGGAAAATAAAATCTGCTACATCCAAACGTCCAAATAATCCTTCCATGGCTAGCATCATCCATCATTCCAAAAATTGTACCTCACAAATTCGTCACATCTTGGTAGCAACTCTTTATCATAAGGACTCCCATGGTACTCTATCACAATCACAATGACATCGATCAGTTGTATGCAAGTGCTATGATCCTAACAAAACAACTACTCCATCAAGGTCACTATTGGCATATCATGATACTGGTATCTACATAAACACCATCAAAGGATTCAAAACAATCAGCGATCATACAGAACATCAAATCAATATAAAAAAAAATAAAAAATATTGTCACCTTGATGAAAACCTGGCAAACAGGCGTTTGTGTGACATCATAAAACAAAACAAAACAAAACAAAAAAGAAAGAAAAAAGAGAAAAAATAAAAAAAAAATAGTAAAGAGAAAAATTTCGTCCAACAGTGAAAACCATTTTTATGGCGCATTGGATAAGTACCATGATGAAAACTTGGCAAACAGGCATCATGTGTAAATTAAATTATCTATGTGGACCCTTACACTTGGGGGAAAATTATCTCATCTCCCATGCCTTTTTCATAACATTTTCATCTAATTCATATTGTTTCCATCCCTTCTCCCACCTACCTTGATCTTGATAAGGAATGAGGTACAAACATAAATCATGCTTTGGGAAAATTCTTGACATGTCTATCCTTTGGTCATACACTATCCATGAAATATCATGTCATTGCCTTCATAAAAATTTTCCAAACCCATATCTCATAGAAAACAAATTGTTCCTATGCGACATAGTCCTTGGAGATCATATGCTAATTCTTTCAGCAAATAATCCTTATGTCTCCTATCCTTTGCCAAGATAAATCCATTATCCTTTCATACAGATTGCTGGACTTGGTTTTCCCTTGTCATTGGTTTAAGGATTCTAATCCACTTATCCATTTTCCCTCCATTATCCCATCTAGTTCTAAGGTTAGTCATTCCAAATGCAATGAGTCTAATCCATACAATCTTGCTATGCAACCTAACACATCATCCAAAACATTCCTTGGATTTATTCCTAGCCCCGTTGCAAACCTTGATCCTTTAGTCATATAATTATCATCCTCATGTTGTTTCAGGATGTGTCCTTACCTTATCAAACAACATTGTCATCATCATTATCACCTATCAATTGGTTTTTAGCTTGACTAGGGGCAAGATCATGTTTGCCCTTGGATCTGTGTACATGCCTTCCTGGTTGATTGTGGGTATCACATGCATTTATCATGATACCTATAGTTATGATCCATAATAAAGTCTCATTCATGCATAATAAAGCTTCGTCATCCTTCCCATGGTCTGAAAACCACCGACATTTAGTATCCTTCGCTTTCATATCCACCCATCACATTCGTTGCTTCCCCTCACACATAATAAGTTGTTCCTATACCTAATTGGGGTAAATTCCTTGAATTACATCTTCATGAGAAATAATACATGGTATCAGCCCTTTAAAACTTTTAAAATCCATAAAAATCATAAAATGTCTTGAAAACAAATTAAAAAAAAATCATAAAATGTCCTGAAAAAATCCAAAAAAAAACCATAAAATGTCCTAAAATAAAAATAAAATCAAACATTTCAAAATCCAAAAAAATCAAAACATTTCAAAATCCAAAAAAAAATCAAAACATTTCAAAATCCAAAAAATCATAAAATCTTCAAAATCCAAAAACATCAGAAAAATTTAAAACTCCTAAAAAACAGAGTTTGACTCTAGGTTTGAGTCTGAATCGGTTTTGTTACAGTGGTTGAACTACGTTGCCTTTGCACATTTTCTACGTAGGCAAGGCTCATCTTAAATGAGCCCTCGAGGCACTAGGTCAGTCCCTTTAGGTTGTCCAAGTACAATCATGACCCATTATTTTGTCGAATAAGACAAAGTCAAGTCGTTTCGAACTATGAGGTCTCTGTGCACTGCTATGTAGGCAAGACCATCTATCGATGAGCCCCCAAGGCCCCCTAGGTCAAGTCCTTTAGGGTTCATTGAGCTGGGTCGTGTGCTTGATCCAAAAACAATCATCATTCAAACTACATCAAGAAACAACAAACAAATTAAATCTTTCATCAATCAATTATCTTATCATCAACTCAATTAGGTCACTAGTCTTATATCAGAATGGGGCATTATGTCATTTGTCTCATTCAGTCTTATCTCTTGTCTTTTATCAGGATACGTCCTTCCTGGGATTAGACTTTCTCAACCTTGTCATTTACCTTAAGCAGGATGTGTCCTTGTAGTTAGGTGTCATGTCAACACTTGTCACTTGGTCAACTTTATCAGATGTGTCCTCTACCTAAATAGGATGTGTCCTTCCTATGGTTGGGTATCATCACATCGCTTGGTCATATTCATCAATCTTTTTCAAACAATCAAGCAATCTTGTCAACTTTGTCAATCAATCTTTCCTTAATCAGGATGTGTCCTTCCTGAAACCAGGCATTATCATTATCAATCAACTTTGTCACACCACTCAATCTTATCAGCTTGGTCAATCAATCTTGCCTTCATCAAGATGTGTCATTCCTTAGGCTAGGCATGGTCAATCAAATCACTTTATCAATCCTTATCAACCTATCAATCAACTCGGTCATCTTCGTCAACCTAATTAGAGAATCAAACAATCATCATTATCACTGGAAAACACTATCTTGGCAAACACTTTGTTGGTCTGGATTTTCTTATCTTTTCGATTGGTTTTGGGTCATGTTACTAGTCTCCTCGAGGATGTCCTATCAATGGATTTAGAGGGACAATGATGGATCATGGCCTCTTTTCTTTGTTTGTTGCCTGTGGTTTTTCTTGGAAAAAAGATTGGGACAATCGGGTCCCTAGTATGAGCTGGGGCATTCCTTGTATTTTTGACTGTTTGTCTCTCCCAAATGGTCACCTTGCACACCTTGGTTTATGTTATACCATGGTGTTTGTGGTCCATTTGTGACATTTTTGACGCTCAATGATGATAAATATAAAAATGTAAGCATGAAAATTGATTCCCTTATCATTTCCTATCTATCTTCTTTCCCCTTTTCACGCTAACATCCCATATCCCTCATTTTTTCCATGTTAACATCCATCTCCTTCATGCTAACATTTCTTCTATCTTTCATCCTCTAGTCTTATCTTCCATTTCAAGATCACATTCATATTCTTTGAACTCGCATGTCCTCTCAAAGGGGCATACCAAAACCCTCTTAGTCATCCTTCCCCTTTCCCTTTACATTGGGGCATATTTCAAAATTAATTTTTTTTGACACAACGCGATGAACTACATTATGTCAAAGAGGGGCAAAATGTAGACACTGAAAAATGTCCTAAGATCTACGAGCAACATTTTTTTTTAGTCATCATCCTCTAATAATTAAATAATTTTAATTATTTAATTATTCCTAATCATATTCTTTTATTAATTAAATGATTTTTTAATTATTTAATTAATTCACTTTCTAATCTTTATTCTATCCTGATCAATTAAAATAAATTAATTGCATCACTAATACCGCTTTCTTCAATAATTAAATAAATTATTATTTATTTAATTATTTATCTTTCATCACATGTCTATAGTCAAATAATAATAACTATTTGACATTTTATTCTTCCATAATTAAATAATGGACGAAATTATTTATTTGTGTCATTCTTCTCCTTTAAATAATTGATCTAAATTAATTATCCATATTTAATTTCTATCTCCTCCTTTAATTAAATTTATGAATTTAATCTCCTTTTTCATTTCCTCCAAATAAATAATTTATTTTCCACTTGTCATCCTCCTCCATTTTCGAATAAATTTTTTAAAATAAATTATTTATCCCTCTATTTTGGTCAAAGATCCCCTATCATTATTTCATGTCATAGTTTGCATGTCCTACATGTCTGTCATAGCCGTCGGCGTCATATCTTTTCCATGCATGACATATTCTGGTTGCATCAATTTTCAACCGTAGATCTTGGCCATCCATTTCGTAACCTCCCTCTCATAAATCCTCATCCGTTGATCTTAGAATCTTTCTAGAAGATCAATCTCGTCCATCCATTCGAATGGTTGTCTATAAAAACAACCTTTCTCCTCCATTTTTGATTTAACAGTTAATTATCTCCAACTTTCTACTTACTATTTTGCAGGTATTTGCACATGTGAAGCAACAAATCTGAGGGAAAAGATTGCAAAAAGGAGAAAGACGAGAGCAAGAGAAGTGATTCAAGATTCAAGCATGGGGAGTATTATGATTTAATATTTTTATTTTTCTTATGCTTTCATTGTTTTCTCTTGTTTGGATGAGGTTAATAGTTTAGAAGTGTTGGCTGTCACTTAATCTAATCTATTTTATTTTCCCCATCTTCCATGACTTATATGCAAGGTTTATTTTATTAGACAAATGGGTATTTATTGGTTAATAGGGGAAAACATTATTTTAGTAAATAATCGTGGAAATGAAGTTTAGATAGTTGTGTTTTTTCCTTCGTCTTTATAAGGGTTTCTTATTTAATTAGAGAAAATTGAGTAACTTGTTTTACTATTTTTTTTTATCACTGAATGTGAATGGATTTAGTAAATCCAAATATTAGATTTAATTATCATGTTGATTTATTTTGTGTTTCTTCTAGTTAGGTTTTAGGGAAATAATGGGTTAAGTGTGTCCTTAATATGTAAATCTTCTCGAGGTTCTTAGTTGGATGGGGGTTGTCATGTTGTGAAGTTAGTTGTTTTAATCCCTTTGGACGATGTGATTTTCATCTTTAGTGTGTTACTCGGTTTCCACGAATGGGGATGTTTTGGTTCCTCCTTTGGATGGAGTGGTTTGGTTAATTGTTTTCTCCTTAGTTTGGAGTGGGTATGTTTTGTGTGTTGATAGTAGGAGTGTGGTACTAGATGGGGGCCGGGATCTAGGAAGATCTGACGGGTAACTCATGCACCTTTGTGGAGGCACATCTCCTAGGTCAGTAGTATATGGTTCATATGGTTTGGTTGTCAGTATGAGTCAACCAGTATCTAGGGATCGTAGGATGACCATGTATCCTTATTACTATCTTCTAGCATGGGGGTGGGCCTTCAGGTACCACTTGGTTGGGAGGAATGTGCACCCTACGCCGTTGGGTCCCCCTTGATCTTTAGTTTGTGATGGCGAGGTTTCCCAGTTGGAGAGCTCGTGGATGTCAGTGGTTTCATTCCATTATCTTGATGTATTTTATTTCAATTGGTATTTGTAATTAATTCACTCCTCAGTTGTAATTGAGGAAGAATCTTGTAACTTGTAATAGTTAGGTATAAACTACCTCATTCTGGGAATGAGTATTGTAATCTTACTTGTAAAGTATTGTAATTTGGAATTTTTTATATCATATTCTTTATGTTGGTATATTTAATTCTTTGTTTGTATGTGCATTTAAATGTATGATTTATAATTTAATTAGAATCTTTATAAGAGTGATGTATGTGTTATAGCTATTAGAAGTAATCTTTGTCGCATACCTTAGAGGTTGTTGTGGTAGTGATGTGCATCTTTCTTGTTATTAATGCACTTTTAAGAAAAAAAAATTGTACACTTCCGCGTTGAGTTGCAACTTCCTTTAGGGTATTGTGGCGGGGCGTTACATGGAGGGCACTGCCTCAGAAGGCAGACGTACCTCCCACAGTGGGGGCAGTGGGGTGTGCTATGCACCCCCACCCAACATAAAGTTAATACCCCCAAAAATGATTCCCCAGACAACCAAAGAAAATACAAATTTTCAAACAATAATTCCATTTCGTCGTACGGTTAACCATTTCAAGTTTAATCAGTATTTAAAGATTCATAATAAATAAATAAATATATGTATGTGTATATGTAAACATATATGTCTACATATACATACATACATACATACATACATACATACATACATACATACATACATACATACATACATACATACATACATACATACATACATATATATATATATATATATATATATATATATATATATATATATATATATAAGGAAATTTCAACAAAATAATTTAATTGAGAATTATTTTTCCAAAACAATCATCTACAGGAAAAATGGTGCAAATCTTCAAAAAACGCAAAATTCCACAGAAGATTTCTAGTATCTAGTTTTCTCTGGAATTTTTTATTGTTTGAAATCATTTTCCTACACAAGTTTTCAACAATTTTCTACACAGAAGCTTTCAATAATTTTCTACACAGAAGCTTTCAATAATCTTCTAAATTTATAATGTTTTTCCTCTGGGTTGTTCCACGGAAAATCTACAAATATAGAAGAACAACTAAAAGCTTCTACTAAAAATACAAAATCTTCTTACACAGGCAATCTTTCAATTTATTTTTAATGTATTTAAACAAAGCTTCTACAGAATTGAATTTTGTATAGACAAACTTTCTAAATCAACTAAATAAATTAAATAATAAAAGAACTTGTTTTCTTGAAGCTTGAAGAAATGAAGGTTGGAGCAAAGCCTCCCCTTCAGAGTTCAATTTCCAAAGCTTTTCCCAAAACCTCCACTTCCAGAAAGATGTAAATATACAAAAGCCACCAAAATTTTTGAGAACTTTTTAAAAATTTTTTTCAACCAAACAACATCTGAAAAATATCCCTCTTTTCATTCTCGTGAAGTAACCTCTTACCTCACTCAGTTATGGCAATTATTCTCTCTGAGAATAATTTCCCAACAGAGTGATTAATAAATTCTTCTCAGACACATGTCTAATTCAAAATATCTTCTCAACAACTCACAGATATTTCCTCTAAATCATTTTTGCATTTTAATAAATTTCAAACCACAATTTAATTTCTAATTAAATTTAAATCAATTAATTCATTTGCTTAATAAATAGTTTAATCAATTAATTTATTTACTAAATAAAATAAATTTAATCCCAAGGATTAAATTGCTTTACTAAATAAATTTAATCCCAAGGATTAAATTGCTTTACTAAATAAATTAAATTAAATTAATTAAATTAAATAAAAGCTTCCAACAATATTATTTAAATTTAGTTAAATAAATACTAAAATTATTTAAAACATTAATTTAACATTAATTTTCATAAAATAAACCTTGCATAAATAAATAACAATAGATAAGGCAAATGAAGACACATTGAATATGAACTAATGACACACTATGGCTAGGGTGTAGACCTGACATAGGTAAGCTAGCTACTATCGACCAATCAACATACCGTTGGTTTGACACACTCAAACCTACGAAGCCGGGTGGAGTCGATGTCATGTACCTGCAAACTTGTATCCGAGGTATCAATAGCACACATATAAAATCATCATAAAACACACTGTGAAGAGGAAATCGTGGGATCGCAGGGCGCTCGCAAGCGAGTGATGCACTCTCATCCCCTTCACCAATACAGTATCACCAAATTGACACTTCCAACATTAATAAAACTCATGAGCAATAATCATGTCATAATAAACCAACATTATTCTTAATCAAAGCATGTCAAGTATAACATCAAGGAAAGTACATCTCACCACACACATAGTCCATGTCACTCTATAAGAAATGATAAAATAATAAAGCATCATAATCTAACATAAAAGCAAAACAAAGAGGTGTTAGATCCATTGCTAAAGTCATTAATTGTGAAATACCAACGTGGTAATCAATCTTAACTCTGAGATGTCTTTGTGTTGACTCTTATGCTAATGAAATTCACAATCTATAACAATGAAACATATATGAGTACAAGGAATAATGCTATCTATGGTGGGGTACATAATAAAAATAATTATCGTAAGGTTAATGATACAAGAAAAAAAATTCAGTATTTGTAACATGTAGGTATATGGGCTGGTCCAAAGTCATCTTCGCTATAGATATATTTAAAGTAGCTAACTCAAATAAAGTAGAAGGTGAAATAAATATCGACATTTGCAACCATGTCTTAGTACATGCAAAATTATTATAAGACAGTCAAACATCACTTAAGAGTATTCATTTTAAAACCTGGTGCCTACAATCTCTTTATCTAATAGAAATATACATTACACAAAAAATATATATACACAAAAATAAGCAATCTTTCTCCATCTCTCTTAGAAAATGTAAATAAAACAACTACATGAAATGGTAAATTAAGGATCTACCTATGCTGATCGTAGCCAACACCCATCTTGACAAATAGAACCTTCATGGATTGGGCTTCTGCATGAGAATGCCCAATTGTATCTACTTCTTTCTCACCATCCATTGAAGCCTTTATTAATGTGGGATTACATAGATTCACAGTTCACAATTTTATTTTTAGCAAAAAAAAATGTCTACTAGTACAGTGAAACTCAGTATGTGACAATGACTTCGCTTGAGGATATGTATGAGTAAGGCCAAAATTGGAATCATTGCACAAACCCAAGTGCAATATTTGTATCACCTTAGATCAAAAGGAGGAGAATGCAACTGGGAAAGAATTGAGTCTTGGAGTTGGTGTTACAATAAGAGGTATAGTTCCCAAAACCACATTCCGTAGAACGCCATCATTGCCATCTAATGAAATCCATGAATTCTAGGTTATACATAGAACGCACAACAAGAAACAATTATGCGAGAAACACTTTTCATAAACATTGCACATTAAAATATTAAAATAATATTAAAAATATTGAATATCCTAAATGAAAGGTGATGATTTCAAGAGCACTTCTTGATTTAAAGTGGAGTTTTTATGTACACACCCGAATGTCATTGCAAAACATTTCTTGACTTAAATATATAATATAATATTATATTTATATAATATATTATAATGAAAGAAAATATAATATTATTTTATATAATATATAATATATAATACATACTATAGTATACTATAATATTATATAATATATAATATATTTTAAATATATTATAATATAAATAATATCATATTATAATATATAATATTACATTCATAATATTATATATTATAAAAATATATAATAATATATTATATAAATATAATAATATATAACATGATATAAATAGACAACATGAAATATAATATTATAATATATGATATAATATTACAGTATATTATAATATATAATAAATTATAAACATAATATAATATTTATTTATATAATATATTATTATATATTTAATATTATAAAAATATACAATAATATATTACATGACATAATAGACATTATATCGTATTATAATATATTTTATAATAATTTTAATCCATAAGTATGCCATAATTATTATTTTTATCCTTATATAATTTCTTAAAACTATAATAATTTTAAACCATGTAAGTATAATATATTTATAATATCATATAACATAAATATAATATAATATTATGTTATATAATATAATATTATTAAATATATTATATTATATTATATAATATTAATAAATATATTTATTATATTTATGTTATATGATATTATATAAATATATTATATTTATGGTTTAAAATTATCATATATTATAATATTATATTTTATATTGTCTATGTAATATATTATTATATTTATATAATATATAATATATTTTTATAATATATTATATTATAATCTTAAATGTTTTTTGGTTCAATTCTTGGGATGATCACCTCTCTATTATGTCTTCTCATCCTCACTTGCAAGATTTATGTAGGAATTTTCTTAAGGTCAGTTGGAGTATAGTGGCACATTTTAAATCTCCTCATGTTTTGATGCAATCTATTGTGTTTAGATGGAAGGACCCACATGAGTGGCCACTTGGGGGATCGATGTAGGAACGTCGGGAGTTGGTAGACATTTTGGCTAGTTGGGTCTACAATTCTCTTTTGGAGAGGGATGTTTTGGCTTGGGGTTATGACCAAAAAGGTAAATTCTCTGCTACCTCTGGTAATCAGGTTTTGGATAAACAAGCTTTTGGGTGTACGGGGGTCCCCTGGTGGAAACACATCTAGAATAAATTTTCTTGGCCCAAGTGCAATTTTTCTCCTAGTTGGTGGTTTATAATAGATGCTTGACCTGGGAGAATCTTTGGAAATGCAACTTTCAAGGTCCCTCTATGTGTGTCATGTGCTCTTGTAATGATGAGAGAACTACTTATCTCTTTTTTAGTGTTCCCTTGCTAGGATAATTTGGCATTCCTAGTGGGATGTCTGGAATGTCCAGCCGTGTAGACATGCCTCTTCCTTGGAAGACTTCTATATTAGGTTGGGGAACTCTCCAGCAAAAACTCCCTTTCTTCAAATTTCTTGGACAATTGGTCCCAGTTTGATTATTTGGCATATTTGGTTGGAGCAAAACTATAGGATTTTTTTGGATAAGAAGTTACAGGTGGGTCAGGTTTGGATGAGAATTCTAGGAGGTCTTTAGGAAACTTTGGTGCAACATGTGATATTTTGATCATTGTGTACCCTAGGGATGAGGGAGTGGTTCAAAATTTAGGGATTACAACTTGTGATAGGGATATGTCCAAGCCTAGGTTCGAGTGGGGTGCTAAAGGGAGGGTTTTGAGAGGTGGAAATTGGAAACTACCTCTCCTTGGGGTTCTAAAAAATTAACACTAATGGGCCCGCTAGAGGTAATCCTAGTCCTGCTGGGGTTGATGACATTGGAAGGGATAGTTTTGGTGTTGTGGAGTTCTCTTTCTTGGTATATAGAGGGCAACACTAACAATTCTATGGAAGCATTGGCTATTCTTATGGATTTGAGATGAGCTTGTGCCCTTGGCTGGAGAAGGGTTATTTATGATTTTGATTCTCAGATTGTGATTAATTTACTAAATAAGCGTCAAGTAGAGGATGTGAACTGGCAGTTGGTTGTGGTGGTTAAGCAAATCATTTATCTTGGAGGGGTCTTGGATTCCATCACCTTTTTCCATATCCCATAGGAATGGAATAAGGTAGTTGATGGTTTGGTCAAATGGGCATCCGATAAGATGGGGACTTCGAATATGGATGATTGAGGATGTTTTCCTAAAGATCTTGCTCAGGAGTTGGAGTATCTGGTTATGGAGGATATGAGATGTTTTTTGGGAGTTGCTTGATGGTTCTATTGTGGGTTTTTGATCCCTAATAGATTGTTTGTACTCTTCGGCTTTGTATTTTTTTCTTTGATCAATACAGTTTTTACCCTCTTTTTATTAAATAAATATATAATGTAATCATATTATAAATGTAATATTATATTATATTTATAATTTATTATATATTATAATATTATATTATATTATATTATATATTATATATAATATTTTGTTATATTATTACATAAATATATATCATACTTATTGTTTAAATTCATTATAGCTTTAAGAAAATTATATGTGTAAAATTGAAGATAGGAGTTAAAAGTTATTTTGAGCAGGGAGGAACATTTCAACTGTTCTATTTTTTCCACATGTTGTACCTTTCTAACTGACTCACAAGTATGGATGAAACATAATGTGATTGAAACACATATTTATGAATGTAAATGGATGAAGGAAATGGGAACTTAATTTGAAGGCGAGGCCCACATTAGATAACACACACTAGTCAAAGCTTAGTGTGTGTTGTTTAAGCCCAACCAACTTAAATATTGTGTAGCGCCAAAGGTATTGCATGTTTTCATTAACCAACCAAGATCTAAAATAAGCATTGACATTACATAGCTGATGCCAACACAAACCTAGACATCCATTTCCTTCATGAGCTCCCAAGTTTTTAAAACCCATGTTATCAATTCAGAATTAACTATTTTCTTGTCCAAGTAATCTAGGAAGTCCCCCAACATCGGCTTTCCACCAAATCGTTGCTTTATCCTTTGTCCACAAACTACTTCCTCATGCTTAATGTTTGGATTTTCCATGCTTGTTTTTGAACACTGGCTATCATGATAAAGTTGGCAATGCATTTTTTGCACCAAGGCTCTTATTTATAAACCAATGTTTAGAGACTGTAGCCCATATCCTCGGTGTCTCCTATGTTGGTATTACTAGCATCCAATGTATCCATTAGGCCATCCATAATCTACCATCTTCTATCACCTTCTATCCTCAATTAGAAGAGTTAAGTGTCCACATTCTCTGGTAAATATTTGATGGTAGAAGATTCTAGAGGTTCATCCTTTCCATTATTATTTCTTGAAAATGAACATTGTGAATGGTCACAAGAGTTTTTTAGAGCAGTTGCACCATCATAATCAAAACAAGGTTACATTGCTGAAAAGTTCTTGTTAAATGGTGGTAGTGTAATACCCCTTTGTTTTGGCTTTATGCTCAGAGAGTGTTCTTTGCTTTGTTTTAGTCTTTCAGTTACTTTGATATTTTGAGATACCTTATCATGTGTGTTATTTGATCGCTATTTATAAAGCAACATAGACTATTTGTGGTTGTGTGATGTATCTCTTGATGTTTTATTTTCATTCTTTAATTAGCGAAATGATGTTAGTTGTTATAACATGTTTATTGCATATGAGTTATTTGATTATAATGAAATTGCTAGTTTATGATGAGTGTATTGGTGAAGGGGACATGATCGCATCACTCGCTTGTGAGTGCCCTACGATTTCATGATTTCCTCTTCATGGTGTGTATTTTATGCTATTTATATGCATGTACTTTGATATCTCATTTATAGGTTTGCAAGTACATGACATCGACTCCACCTGGCTTCACAAGTTTGAGCATGTCAACCCAACGGTTTGTTGATTGGGAGATAGTAACTAGGTAACATGTGTCAGGTCTACACCCTAGCCACAATGTGTCATCAGTCTTTGCTTGGTGTGTCTTCATTTGCCTTGTTTATTACTATTCAATTCTACAAGGTTTATGTTATGGAAATAAATGTTAAATTATGCATTAAATGATGTTGGTATTTATTTAATTAATTTTAGATAATATGATGGAAGCTCTCTATTTAAATTAATTAATTAAATTAAATTTATTTAGTAAATTAAATTTAATCCATGTGGTTAAATTTATTTATTAAGTAATTAAATTATTTATTAAGAAAATAGATGAATTGATTAAATTTGTTTAAAAATTCAATTGTGGTTTGAAATTATTAAATTGCAAAAATGACTTGAGGAAATATTTGTGTGTTGTTGAAAAGATATTTTTAATTTGACATGTGTGTGAGAAGAATTTATGAATCACTCTTGTTGAGAAATTATTCTCGAAGAGAATATTTGCCATAACTGAGTGAGGTAAGAGGTGACTTCTCAGGAATGAAAAGAGGGATATTTTTCAGAGGTTTTGGGCGTTGAAAAAGATAAAGAAAGAGGTTCTCGGGAATTTTGGTGGCTTTTGTAAAATTTTTTTACATCTTTCTAGAAGTGGTGATTTTGGAAAGGCTTTGGAAATTGAACTTTGAAGGCGAGGCCCTGCTCCAACCTTCATTTCTTCAAGCTTCAAGAAAACAAGTTCTTTTATTGTTTAATTTATTTAGTTGATTTAGAAAGTTTGTCTGTACAAAATTCAATTATGTAGAAGCTTTATTTAAATTGATTAGAAGGAAATTGAAATATTGCATGTGTAAGAAGATTTTAGTTGTTTTGAAATTTTATTTGTAAGGCTTCTGTATTTGTAGATTTTCCGTGGAAAAACCCAGAGGAAAACAAATTTAAATTTAGGGAATTTCAGTGTTAAAATCTGTGGTGAAAATTGTAAAAACCTCTGTGAAGAAATTATTTTAAACAATAGGAAGTTTTAGAAGAAACAACAGAGACTTTTAAATCTTTATTGATTTGGAATTTTATTTTTTTCCGATAAATGGTTTGGGGAAAAATCATTGCCTCTTTATTCTTCTCTGTAATTTGGCTTCCTTCCTGTAGATTGCATTTCAAAAAATTTATTTCCCAATCATAATAATCTGTTGATGGATTTATAAATATATATATATATATATAAAAATATATATACATTTATGTACATTGAAATGTATACAAATATATGTATATATGTATATATGTATATATATTTATTTTTATTGTATTCTTGTCAATTTTTTTGAAGAAAACTCGTAATCCGTACGACGAATTTATTCCTTTGGTTGGGAGCAAAATTACAAGTTTAAAAATAAAATAAAAATGTTATTGTTGGTGGGGGGGTTTTGAGCCCCCACCATACCCACTTGTTTGGGGAGAGCATTGCTCCCATGGCAACACCCTCCATCTTAGTGGAGGGAGCACTGCCATGGAAGCAACATTGCCCCCAATGCCCGGGGTGGTCGACTATACAATGAGTACAGTCGGCACCCCCCAAACATATACTTCCTTTATCTTGAAACAAAGCTACGAATAGTTAAATTTGTTCGTCCTTTTGATTTTGTGAATTTCAATATTGTTTAAGTTATTTAAAATGAAAAATATATTATATTATATATATACATTATATATATATATGTATATATAATGTGATGTATATATATTATATATATGTTATATATTTGGTTTGTAAAATATCAATTATATATAAGGACAAGGTGTATGGGCCGCATCTAAAAACCTAGAAAATGCTACGAACAACATGGTTGAGATGGAGGTGCTCGCATTGGGATTGGAAGTTTGTATTCATAAAGGAATTGACTCCGTAGAAATAGAAGGAGATTCCCATATCTGCATCTAGGTGATCACCTCGGGGAAAGCACCTAATTGGAAACTGGATAACTGGATTGGTGTGATCAAATCATTACTTGAGAAACTGAGTGATTATTCCCTATCACATATATTTAGGGAAGCCAATAAGGCTGCAGACTTACTAGAAAATTGTGGAGTCTACCAAGAAGTGCCACTTAAAGTAGACAACTATATGGATCAATGGCCGGGACTTCTAGAGCTGTTGGACGTCGAAAAATCAGGTTAAAGAAAGATTTCTGAATCTTTAGAAAAGATGAATAGGGACACTTGGATAGGAAAGAGGGTGTAAATAGATTTGAACATGGATTTCATAAGGAGATTGGGGGCTCTGTCCAGTGTGAAGGAGTGTGGATAAACCCTATAAAGGAAATTCGAAAGAAAGAAATATCCAAGTATGAGCAGTAGCGTAAAACACATAGGAAGAAAATGGTGCACATATTTTGAATAAGCTGTGGGTGCATCAAAGAGCTGATACAGGTTCAGTTCCAAAGGTTATTTTTAGTGGGATTCATGCCAGTCCTTGGTGCGATCGAGCAAATAATCAAAGAGATCCCGTAGGAAAGAAAGCATTGGTGCGATGGTAGAATCTACGAGACTCTCCTAAGTCCATTGATAGATGTTTTGGGCTTCAAAGAAATAATAGTGGAGAAGCTAGGAGGCTTCATATCAGTATTGAACACACAAGCAATGGCCAATGCAATTTTAGAGCTGCCTGCGGAAGGACTGGTGAGCCCTTTGAAATACATGTTCGAAGAAAGAGGGGCAGAAGAGGAGGAGACAAAAGAGGAGGTAGAAGATGGGGAGGAAGGCACTAGAAGCTCCCAGAACAAGGCCAAAGCAAGGATTAATTTCCTAGGTAATGCTTGGGACGTTTATCAGGCTGGCATTATCAACAATGATCTAAGTGCCTTTACAAGGTTTGTGCAAGATGAAGACTGGTTTAACAAATGCAGGATGAACCATGCTATGGTACTAGGGAGATAATTGGCAGTCATATATAGCTATATAACAACATAGTTCTAAAATGTAATCATAAATGTAAGGTATAGGCAAATATTGCCATTTTGAAATTAATGAAAAGGGGCGCTATCCCCACTGATAACACTTAATTATAAAAATATATATATATTTAATGAATATATATCATAAGTGTATATACATAATTATATAGTTTAAAATATAATTATGTATGTATATTTTATGTATATATATTAAATATATATTTTTTATATTTAAAATAGTTTTATTTCAAAAAGGTAACATGTTTTTATGCTTAGAAAGGAAATTGAAGAAGTTAAGTTTTCACTGGATTTTATTTGCTTTTATAAGTAATCAAGGGTTTGATTTATTTATTCAAGTTAGTGTTTTTCCTTCTTTGTATTTGGAAAGGCAATAAATTATTATTTTTAATTATTCTAATAGGGCAATTGTTTTCTTTACTGTGAAATGAATTTGAAAGGGAAATGGATTTAAAATATCCAAAAATAGGTATTTCCTCCCAATTTCCTTTTATGTTTATTTCCTGTGTATTTTGTAAGGGGAAGTGGGATTAAATTGTTTAAGACTTTTAGTAGTGAAAAAGGGAAATGGGGATGTATGTTTAATTGAGTCAACCCAATGATTGTACCCTTGGTTAGTTTTTTTCATTTGGTCACTCTAACTCGATTTCCATGAACAAGGAAGTATTACCCTTATGTCTTGTTTATGGTGGATGTTACTTTTGGATAAGCACTAGGTTACCTTGGGTTGTGGATTCATTCTACTAAGTTGACTTAGGGGAGTGGCTTGCAACGAGTGCCAACACACAAAGTGGTACTAGGATAACTCATTGTAGGTTGGTAAACTAGATATAATGTAATTAACTTGTTAGGGGTTGGGTAGCTTCAACACTTAATCTAGACTAATAAGCCTCACTCATGGACCCTTGTGCTAATATAGGCTTGGGATGAGACAAGAAGGCTTGGAATGACATGATCGGTATCTTGTCTTCATGAAAGATATTCGATTCCTCTTTGGACTACATTTGGGGCCAGAAGTCGTTAGAGGTTTCCAAGAGATCCCAAGATGAGGGCTGGGGCCTAGGAAGACTCACCAGGATATCCCATGTAGCATTGTGATTACACTCCTCTTAGGTCAACTATATTGTTAGTATTGTGAATCAAAAGATTTTATAAACTGGAAGCAATGTAACCATTTGTTAGTTTTGTGTAAATAATTGGTTGAGTTAGTGTGTGTGTTAGCATGTGATTAGAGGTTGTAGGTTTTTCCATGATGTTATGTTTTTACTATCTCCTACCATGGGGGGCGGGTCTTCGGGTACCACTTGGTTGGGTGGAACATGCACCATACACCGTTTGGTTTCCCTTTGATCTTCAGTTCATGACGACAAGGTATCCAATTGGAGAGCTCATAGTTTCCTATATTTAAATCAAGCAATGTATTTATTCTATGTGACTCATGTTATTTTACCCCTCATTTGTATTTGAGTCTGATATTTGTATATTGTAACACATTTGTATTATTTCCTCATTTGGCGAATGAGAGATGTAACCTTGTGATTAATTTAATGAATTTGGATTTTTGCTAGATCTCTTTATGTTATGATGTAACTTTATTATGTATGAGTACTCAATTCTTTGTGCAAGTAAATGTTATAGATGCTAGATGATGTATGTATGGGTTTTATGTAATCCCAATCATGTAGCCTTAGAGGTTGTTGTTAATTTGTAAGTGAACATGTATGCTAATTCACTTTAAATAAATAAAAATTTGGTGTACTTAAGTAGTTAATTGTAAATTCCTCTAGGGTTACGTGGCAGGGCATTACACATGGTATCAAAGCCCGAGTTTAAACACTAGGTGCTCTAGGATTATGATGTACCCATTAAGCATTAGTTGCGTAGGTTTTCAAATGTTACCCTGTCTAATACCTTTATGTGTCTATGTAGGATTATACCTCCCAGATGTGGAAAAGGAAAAGGGTGAGGATGTGGCCATGTAGGCAGTCGTGAAGGGAGTTAGCATGAATCTCCTCCCCATGTTACACATATTCCAAATGAAGAGGAGAAACAAGCATCACAGAATGCCCCAGGGGGCAGTGATCAACAAAAGGATCCTCTAGGGATCGAGGCCGTACATAGAGCATTTGAGGAGGCATTAACGCTCCTTGGTCAAAGACAGGCAGATGTACAGGGTAATCCTGGTGTGAGGGTAGTTCCAGTATAGACAGAGATAGTAGACTCTACACATATGAGAGATTTACTCAGGGCACAACCACCATTGTTTGATGGAGTAGGCAGTGGATTAGAGGCTGAGACTTGGCTCATATACCTCGACCAGTGCTTTTCTATGCATCCGTATGGTAGTAATACCAAAGCGCAGTGCACTATCATGCATCTGCAGGGGTTTGCATCCACATGGTGGAAGTTGGAGGAGAAAAATCTCCACATAGATATTAATACAGTATCCTGGGAGATGTTTCTAGAGCGTTCATAGCCCGCTTCCTTTTTGACCATTGGCGTCAGCGTAGAGGCAATGAGTTTCATGTCTTGTGCTAGTTAGCCATGACCGTTGAGCAGTATGAGCGACGCTTCTATGAACTTAAATAGTTTGTAGGTATAGGTGATGACGAGGGGATGCTCGTTCAACACTTTGTCAGGGGCTTAAATGCCCATATTAGTAGTGAAGTGAGGGTCTTTGGACCCAAATCTATGGAGATAGCTATGGAGAAGGCATGACTAGTGGAGAAGAACTTGGCTATGGCATTGGGAGGCCATACTAGTGTAAAAATTGGTAGTGGTTCAGGAGTTGGGACTAGTGCATGAGGGGGATAGACTTAGGGAGCTGTGCCTCCCAAGACTCAGCAGGGACCATCTCGGAGTGGTCAACAACAATAGGTATCTCAAGGGAAACGTAAAGGTTTCCAATAGAGACAAGGTGATAGAAACTGGAGGTGTATGAAGTGCTTCAACTTTGAGCAACCTACACAGAGCTCATAGTCCACTTTCAGGGGTAACACATAGTAGTCTAGTGCACCACCTGGAGGAAGGTGATATGTAGAGGCAGTGGATGTTACACATGTGGCCAATAGGGTCATATTGCTAGAATGTGTCTTAACAAGGGCACATCTGGATTCACACAGAGACCAACGACATCTAAGCCGATAGTGGGGGATGCTGGCAGAGGGCATCAAATATTCATAGTGGTTGATAACCACTAGGAAGAGCACTAGGCTATCGTCATCGAGACATATGGTATGTTATTGGATAACCCAGTTACCATTCTATTTGATTCAGGAGCGTCAAACTCCTTCATTTCTTCTTCTATCGTGTCATGTTGCAAACTGGGGGCTATAAGACAAGCTGATAGGTGGCAGGTTGAGTTAGCCTCGGGTGTGATTGTACCAGAGTGTAGATTGGAGGTTGGACCTCTCCTTACTACATTGGACCTCTGAGTTATACCATTGGGTTCATATGACATTGTCATAGGTATGGACTAGTTGGAGGCTCATCAATCAGTTATAGATTGTCGATGTAAGTCGATTCAATGCATTGATGCATCTAGCAGAGAGGTAGAGATAGTGAGGGTTCAGAGGCTGATATCCTTAAAGATTATCTCAGCTATGCAGTTGAGAAGGTGCATGCGATAGGGTTGTTAGTTATTCGATCGTACAGTGGATGATTTGGGATTAGGAGATGGAGAGGAGAAAGTCTCTCTCGATAGTCACCCCATTCTTCAGGAGTACTCTGATGTCTTTCTAGATGAGATTCCAGGGATGCCACCTCAGAGAGATATAGACTTCAAGATAAACTTAGTACTTGGATAAGATCCCATTTCACGAGCTCCTTACTATATGACCACTCAAGAGCTAAAAGAGCTTCGCTTGCAACTTGAAGAGTTGTTAGAAAAGGGCTTCATTTTCCCTAGTGTTTCTCCATGGGGAGCACCAGTTATCTTCATGAAGAAGAAGGATGGTTCACTGTGGTTATGTATTGATTATTGAAAGTTGTACAAAGTGACTATCAAGAATAGGTATCCACTTCCTAAGATTGATGACTTGTTCAACGAGGTCAAGGGTGCTACAATCTTTTCAAAGATTGACCTTAACTCGGGATATCATCAACTCCGTATTTTCGACTCAGATATCCATAAGATGATGTTTTAAACATGATATGGTTAGTATGAGTTCATAGTAGTACCATTCAGGTTGAAGAATGTGCCTTATGTGTTCATGAGTTTGATGAATGGAGTATTCTGCACGTACTTAGATAGATTTGTTTTTGTGTTCCTAGATGACATTTTGATATACTCCAGGATAGTGGAGGAACATGAGGAGTATTTGTAACAGGTATTACAATGTTTACGAGATAATGAAATTTATGCTAACCTATGGAAATGTGAATTCTTCAAGACTGAGGTCAAGTACCTTGGTCATGTGGTCTCAAGGGAAGGTATATCAGTGGACCCTGCAAAGATCCAAGCGATCTTAGATTGGCCTGCACCCAAAAATTTGGCTGAGATACGTAGCTTTATGAGGCTTGCAGGATATTACGTGAGATTTGTACAGGGCTTCTCGAAGATGGGACATCCTATCACCTCCCTTCAGAGGAAAGGGAAGAGGTTTGTGTGGTTAGAGCAGTGCAAGATGAAATTTCAGACTCTTAAGGAGAAGCTGACTAGTGCACCAATACTTGTGATACTTGATCCGATAAGGGACTTTGTAGTCTGTACAAATGCCTCCTTGGAGGGGTTAGGAGTAGTGTTGAAGCAAGAGGGTCGTTTCATAGCATATGAGTCATAGAAGCTCAAGGATCATGAACTAAATTACCCTACACATGATCTTGAGTTGGCAGAAGTTGTCCATGCATTGACTAGATGGAGACATTTTCTTCTTGGGCATAAATTTGAGCCACACAGTGATCATAGGAGTCTTCAGTAGATTTTCACGTAGCCGGACCTTAACGCTAGACAGAGGCGTTGGATGGAGTTTCTCTATGAATATGAATTCCAAGTGAAGTATATTTAGGGAAAGGAGGACGTCGTAGCTGATGCACTCAGTAGATGTAGACATGAGATATACAAGTTGAATCTTGTAGTAGATCTGTAGAGTCAGATTCTTAATGCTCTTCTAGCGGATAGTTGGTATCAGGAGGTTAGGGCAGAGATAGAGGGAGGTAGAACTTTAGAGGGAAGGTTCTTAGGATATTCTCTTGATGCAGATGGGATATTGAGACACATGGAACACATTTACGTTCCTTCATCAGGTGATCTTCACACCGTAGTTTTGACTGAGGCACATCGTGCACCCTATTCAGCCCGTCCAAGGGTGAAGAAGATGCATGCAGATCTGTGTTAGTTGTATTTCTGGCCAGGGATGAAGTGCAATATTGCAGAATATGTAGCGAGATGTCTAGAGTGTTAGCGAGTGAAGGCTGAACACCAGCATCCAATAGGGCTTCTACAACCACATCTAGTGCTAGAATGGAAATGGGATATGATCTCATTGGATTTCATTATTGGTTTACCCAAATCTTTGAGATGACATGATGCAATTATGGTGATAGTCGATAGGTTGATGAAGGTAGCACACTTCTCACCTATTCACTCTTCCTATAATGCATCATCCATAGCTAGAGTGTTCATGGAGGACATAGTGAGGTTGCATGGTATTCCACATCAGATTATTTCTGACAGGGATCCAGTGTTCACCTCAACTCTTTGGACTTCATTACAACATACGATGGGGACACAGTTGAACTTCGGTTCAACTTATCACCCAGAGACAGATGGATAGACTAAGAGGGTCAATCAGATCCTTGAAGACATGTTGCATATGTATGTGATGGACCAACATATGCGATGGGAGGACTATTTCTATTTGGTAGAGTTTGCATACAATAACAGTTTCCAGAGTTCTATCGGCATGCCTCCATTTCAGACTTTGTATGGGCGTCCATGTCACACTCCCTTGAGTTGGGATCGACTAAAGGATAGAGTAATTTTGGGTCCAGAGATGATGTAGGACATGGAGCAATAGGTGGTTCAGATTAGAGAGCATTTGGTGGCAGCATAGGATAGGAAGAAGAAGTATGTGGATGCGCATAGGGTGGATCGATAGTTTTTTTTTGGTGATAGAGTTTTCTTGTGGGTGCGTTCACGAAAGAGTTCAATCCATTATGGAAAGGGCTCTAAGCTTGCGCCTCGCTTTGTCAGACCCTTTGAGATACTCGAGAAGATTGGTCCAGTTGCTTACCAACTTGCTTTGCCACCTAGTCTTGCACGTATTCATGATGTATTTCATGTTTCTGTTCTTCGACCATACCATTTAGATATTTCTCACGTCCTTGATTGGAATTATTTATAGGTAGAGGACGGGCAGCTGGCTTTGGAGCTTATGGCCGTAACGGAGTGCAAAACGCTCGCTCTTCGGAGGTGAGATATTGATCAAGTTAGGGTCCAGTGGGATCCTAGGGATGATGCTTCATCCACATGGAAAAGATGTAGCCAGGATGAGGGAATTATATCCCTACTTGTTTGCAGGCTTCCAAGAGTAAGCCTTACCCTAGGGGGCGAGGATGTAATACCCCTCCGTTTTGGCTTTATGCTCAGATAGTGTTCTTTGCTTTGTTTTAGTCTTTCAGTTACTTTGATATTTTGAGATACCTTATCATGTGTGTTATTTGATCGCTATTTATAAAGCGACATAAAATATTTGTGGCTTTGTGGTGTATCTCTTGATGCTTTATTGTCATGTTTTAATTAGCAAAATGATGTTAGTTTTTATAACATGTTTATTGCATATGAACTATTTGATTATAATGAAACTATCAGTTTATGATGAGTGTATTGGTGAAGGGGATGGGATCACATCACTCGCTTGTGAGCACCTTGTGATTTCGTGATTTCCTCTTCATGGTGTGTATTTTATGTTGTTTATATGCATCTACTTTGATATCTCATTTATAGGTTTGCAGGTACATGACATCAACTCCACCCGGCTTCACAGGTTTGAGCATGTCTACCCAATGGTTTATTGATTGGAATATAATAACTAGGTAACATGTGTTAGGTCTACACCCTAGCCATAGTATGTCGTTAGTCTTTTCTTGGTGTGTCTTAGTTTTCTTTGTTTATTACTATTCAATTATGCAAGGTTTATATTATGGAAATAAATGTTAAATTATGCATTAAATGATGTTGGTATTTATTTAATTAATTTTAGATAATATGATGGAAGCTCTCTATTTAAATTAATTAATTAAATTAAATTTATTTAGTAAATTAAATTTAATCCATGTGGTTAAATTTATTTATTAAGTAATTAAATTATTTATTAAGCAAACAGATGAATTGATTAAATTTGTTTAGAAATTCAATTGTGGTTTGAAATTATTAAATTGCAAAAATGACTTGAGGAAATATTTGTGTGTTGTTGAAAAGCTATTTTTAATTTGACATGTGTGTGAGAAGAATTTATGAATCACTCTTGTTGAGAAATTATTCTCGAAGAGAATATTTGCCATAACTGAGTGAGGTAAGAGGTGACTTCAGAGGAATGAAAAGAGGGATATTTTTTCAGAAGTTTTAGGGGTTGAAAAAGAAAAAGAAAAAGGTTCTCAAGAATTTTGGTGGCTTCTGTATTTTTTTTCTTACATCTTTCTGGAAGTGGTGATTTTGGAAAGGCTTTGGAAATAGAACTTTGAAGGCGAGGCTCTACTCCAACCTTCATTTCTTCAAACTTCAAGAAAACAGGTTCTTTTATTAGTTAATTTATTTAGTTGATTTAGAAAGTTTGTCTGTACAAAATTCAATTCTTCAGAAGCTTTGTTTAAATTGATTAAAAGGAAATTGAAAGATTGCTTGTGTAAGAATATTTTGTATTTTTAATAGAAGCTTTTAGTTGTTTTGAAAATTTTTTTGTAAGGCTTCTGTATTTGTAGATTTTCCATGGAAAAACCAAGAGGAAAACAAATTTAAATTTAGGGAATTTTAGTGTTAAAATCTATGGTGAAAATTGTAAAAACCTCTATGAAGAAATTGTTTTAAATTATAGGAAGTTTTAGAAGAAACAACAGAGACTTTTAAATCTTTATATATTTGGAATTTTTTTTTTTCGGTAAACGGTTTGGGGAAAAATCATTGCCTCTTTATTCTTCTCTATAATTTGGCTTCCTTCCTGTAGATTTCATTTCATAAAATTTATTTCCCAATCATAATAATCTGTTGATGGATTTATAAATATATATATAAATATACATTTATATACATTGAAATGTATACAAATATATAGTATATATATATATTTATTTTTATTGTATTCTTGTCAAATTTTCTAAAGAAAACCCATAATCCGTACGGCGAATTTATTCCTTTGGCTGGGAATGAAATTGCAAGTTTTTAAAAAAGAAAGAAATGTTATTGTTGGTGGGGGGCTTTTAAGCCCCCACTGTACCTACTTTTTTGGGGAGAGCACTGCTCCCATGGCAGCAGTGTTGGCCCCAATGCCTGGGGTGGTCAGTTGTACAATGAGTACAGTCGATGCCCCCCAAACATATGCTTCCTTTATCTTAAAACAAAGCTGCAAATAGTTAAATTTGTCTGTCCTTTTGATTTTGTGAATTTTGATATTGTTTAAGTTATTTAAAATGAAATATATATTATATTATATATATATACATTGTGTATATATATATGTATATATTGTTGATGTTATAGCAGCTTAGGTCTGCACTTCCTTTGCATGAATTCCAAGGAGAAGAGCATGAATTAAATAAGTAGCCATTTGGCTATTTAATTCATGACTATAACATTTATTAAATGGAGAGGGCCGATCCTATATGATTCGCTTGTCTTGAATTTCACTTGGGCCGACCTTATTTGTAATTTTTTATTTATTATATTATCTTAAAGGGCCGACCTATCTTGAAGAGGCACCTCTCTTGTATTTATACAAGGTCTCACTTGTCATTGTAATACTTATTTTCCATCAAGTAAATTCGCAAGTAAGAGTAGAAGTTTGCACCTTCATAGCAATAGTTTGTATTCAAGGAAGATTTTATATTCATTGCATATCTTGCATTTAGGAGAAGTGCGATTTCCTTGTATCAAGTATTGGCCATTGTTGGGCCTGAGTTGTAAGCAAATTTCTATTCTTGTTCTACTTTATATAAGAGATTCATTTGCTGGGTTTTTCTCCCTCAAGAGGAGGGTTTTCCTAGGGTATCTTATTATGTTCATTGTCTTATGTGTTGCAATATTATTAAGTGCTTTCATTGTTTAATTTTATCTAAGAAACACTGACATGGTATCAGAGTGGGTTTGAAAAAGATCGTGATCAGATTTAGTTTGCAGCACTCTCTAATCTTTTTCAGTCTATCTCCTATTTCAAATTTCAAGATGGTGAATGGTCTAAAAATTGAGGATAGACTCAAAGGATTTTCTAACTTCACATCATGGAGGTTCAGGATCATGCTCACATTGGATGAGAATCATTTGGCTGAGTTTGTGAAAACAAAAGTTCCCGAACCTCAGGAGGAAGAAGAGAAGTTGCAGTGGAGGAAGAAAGATACTAGGGTAAAGAAAGTGTTGGTTGATTCCGTCAAAGATCATATTGTTTCGATTGTCTTCAAGTTGGATACCGCAAGGGAGATGTTCAAAACATTGGAAGAGATGTACAAAATAAAGAACACCAGCTGTGCCCTAACCTTGAAGCAACAACTTCTTCACATTAAGATGGCGGAAGAAGAATTTGTCATCACCTACTTCATGAAGATTTCCGAATTGAGAGATCAACTCTCTACCATTGGTCATATTGTTGATGACAATGATTTGACCATGTTGGCTCTTAATGGTCTTCCTTCATCTTGGGAGTCGTTTATTCAAGGAATCAGTGCAAGATCTAAACTTCCCAATTTTGATCGATTGAGGATTGATTGCATTCAAGAGGAGTTGAGACTAATGGCAAGGGGCATTGGTCAAAGTTCAAAGAATGAAGATTTACATGTTCTCACCTCTCATTCATCAAAGAAAGGAAAAGTTTGGAAGAAAGGATTCTTTAAGAGGAATCGAGATAATGGGTCAGATGTTGCTCCTGCATTCAAGAAGAAGTGGGACCTCTCTCGTGTTCAATGCTTTAGATGTGAAAAATTTGGTCACTATGCAAAGGATTGTTCTACCAGGCCTAATCAACATGCTTCATTTGCAGATGTGATTGAGATCTCTCCCCAAAATGATTCTAGTGAATTTCTACTCTAGTCATGGGCCTATGTTCAAGATGTGAAGGCTATGTACTAAGCGCAAGAGCAACGTATCATACTGTGTCCACCCTTCAGAATATTTAAGAGATAAGTATTCTTTGTTTTGATTACCATTCTAGGCTAAAATTCAGTTTGTTTAGTTGTGCAAATCTGACATTATTTACTTAGGTTTATGTGTGACCAATAAATAGTGATCCCTGTGATAAGATTCTTTAGATTTATTCATTGTAAGTTGTATCATGCTAAATTGTGAAGATTGTCTTTTGAGATTAGCTCTTCTGAGAAATTGAAAGAAAGTCATGTCATGATTGATGAATTAATTATCTATTACTTAGGAGATTTTTGAAGTATTGCATGGTTGAATAATGTTCATGCTATTGAGATAGTCAATCATGTATGCTCCTAAGTTATGGTATGTCTATTTGAGATAATTGAGTTCCATGAACTATTAGTAATCTCTTGTTAATGATTTTAGGATAAAGAGATTGCTTTCAAGAATAGCTTGATGCATCCTATAGGTTGAAGCATGGAGTCTCTACTTGTAGATATGAGACTAAGTGATTAGCTGAAGACATCTTTTAGAAAAGGAAGAATTAACCTTAAGAGGGAGTTCTATGACTCGTTGTAGTGTTGCAAAGCTAGATATTAAAGCACCTCTTCAGTAGTTGGATTCTGAATTGCTCAAGTCAACATGGATTGGTAGCTGCACAAACCTATTTAGAATAGAGTGATCTAGAAAGTGGTCAAAGAGGACAACCCTGAATCTCTACAGAGGTGTGCGTTGGAAACCATTTCTCTAAAGGCAAGCATTGCAGGCGATGAGGTCAAGTGGTTGATGCAGGAGATTGAAGATTTAGAGGGAGCCTAGTGAACCTAAAGATGATGGTTGTGTTGCTCTAGATGCTATTTTAGTTGAGGCTTGTGATGATATCCTGGTACAATAGGAAGCAGTTTTCTCTGGGATTGAGTATAACTGAGGCCAAGTACATTACAGCTTGTGTGACAACTCGAGAAGTTGTGTGGCTTCAAAAGCTCCTTGCAGGATTGGTTGAACAAGTATTGAAGCCGACTGTCATCCCTTGTGTTAATCAAAGCTTTGAGAAGCTTTCTGTCTTTACATGGGTTTCATGATAAAGTAAGCATACCACTATATCAAAGATATGATATTGAGAAAAGATATTCAACACTAATGAGTAGATGGCAGTCATTCTCATCAAACATCTCTTCAGGATAATGTTTGTGTACCTTCGAGAAAAGCTTGATATGGTGGAGAATGAAGTCCTAGCTGAGAGGGAGTCTCAGTATCAGTGATCTTCAGACTTGATAATACATTTCTCTATTGAGAGAGATTTGAGGTGCAAGTCCTTGATAATACATTTCTCTATTGAGAGAGATTTGAGGTGCAAGTCCTTGATAATGCATTTCTCTATTGAGAGAGATTTGAGGTGCAAGTCCTTGATAATGCATTTCTCTATTGAGAGAGATTTGAGGTGTAAGCCCTTCATAATGCATTTCTCTATTGAGAGAGATTTGAGGTGCAAGCCCTTGGTAGTGCATTTCTCTTTTGAGACTTGAGGTGAAAGCCCTTGTTTCCACCCTCTGGGAGAGCCATGGTGGATGTCATGTGTGTGAATCCATGATAGCATCACATGAGGGAATCCGTGATGATTTATTTGTGCTTGTGTATCACCCTCTGGAGGAGCCACGGTGATAGTCACATTGAGGTGACAACATCACATTAAGTGATGAGCACTTGTCCATACCATCTATGGAGATAGCCATGATGGTTGATATCATGATGAGGTGATATTCTATTTTGTTTTCATTCTACATAGGTGGAATTTCATCCCTAGCCGAGAGGGAGTGTTGATGTTATAGCACCTTAGGGTTGCACTTCCTTTGCACGAATTCCAAGGAGAAGAGCATGAATTAAATAAGTAGCCATTCGGATATTTAATTCATGACTATAACATTTATTAAATGGAGAGGGCTGACCTTATATGATTCACTTGTCTTGAATTTCACTTGGGCTGACCTTATTTGTAATTTGTTATTTATTATATTATCTTAAAGGGCCGACCTATCTTGAAGAGGCACCTCTCTTATATTTATACAAGGTCTCACTTGTCATTGTAATACTCATTTTCCATCAAGTAAATTCGCAAGTAAGAGTAGAAGTTTGCACCTTCATAGCAGCAGTTTGTATTCAAGGAAGATTTCATATTCATTGCATATCTTGCATTTAGGAGAAGTGCGATTTCCTTGTATCAAGTATTGGCCATTGTTGGGTCTGAGTTGTAAGCAGATTTATGTTCTTGTTCTACTTTATATAAGACATTCATTTGCTGGGTTTTTCTCCCTCAAGAGGAGGGTTTTCCTAGGGTATCTTATTGTGTTCATTGTCTTATGTGTTGCAATATTATTAAGTGCTTTCATTGTTTAATTTGATCTAAGAAACACTGACATATATAATGTGTATATCTATATATATATTATATATATATGTTATATATCTGATTTGTAAAATATCAATTATATATTTAATGAATATATATCATAAGTGTATATACACAATTATATAATTTAAAATATAATTATGTATGTATATTTTATGTATATATATTTTTTATATTTAAAATAGTTTTATTTCAAAAGGGTAACATGTTTTTATGCTTAGAAAGGAAATTGAAGAAGTTAAGTTTTCACTAGATTTTATGTTGTTTTTATAAGTAATCAAGGGTTTGATTTATTTATTCAAGTTAGTATTTTTACTTCTTTGTATTTGGAAAGGCAATAAATTATTATTTTTAATTATTCTAATAGGGCAATTGTTTTCTTTACTGTGAAATGAATTTGAAAGGGAAATGGATTTAGAATATCCAAAGGTAGATATTTCCTTGCAATTGCATTTTATGTTTATTTACTGTGTATTTCGTAAGGGGAAGTGGGATTAAATTGTTTAAGACTTTCAATAGTGAAAGAGGGTAATGGGGTTGTATGTTTAATTGAGTCAACCCAATGATTGTACCCTTGGTTAGTGCTTTTAATTTGGTCACTGTAACTCAGTTTCCATGAACGGGGAAGTGTTACCCTTATGTCTTGTTTAGGGTGGATGTTACTTTTGGATTAGCTCTAGGTTGCCTTGGGTTGTGGATTTGTTCCACTAAATTGACTTAGGGGAGTGGCTTGCAATGAGCGCCAACACACAAAGTGGTGCCAGGATAACTCGTTGTAGGTTGGTAAACTAGATATAATGTAATTAACTTGTTAGGGGTTGGATAGTTTCAACACTTAATCTAGACTAATAAGCCTCACTCATGGACCCTTGTGCTAATATAGGCTTGGGATGAGACGAGAAGGCCTGGCACGACATGATCGGTATCTTTTCTTCATGAAAGATATTTGATTCTTCTTTGGACTACATGTTGGGCTAGAAGTCGTTAGAGGTTTCCAAGAGATCCCAAGATGGGGGCCGGGGCCTAGGAAGACTCACCAGGATATCACATGTAGCATTGCGATGAAACTCCTCCTAGGTCAACTGTGTTGTTAGTATTGTGAATCAAAAGATTGTATAAATTGGAAGCAATGTAACCATGTGTTAGTTTGGTGTAAATAATTGGTTGTGTTAGACTATGATTAGAGGTTGTAGGTTTGTCCATGTTATGTTTTTACTATCTCCTAGCATGGGGGGTGGGCCTTTGGGTACCACTTGGTTGGGTGGAACATGCACCATACACCATTGGGTCCCCCTTCGATCTTCAGTTCATGATGACAAGGTATCCAATTGGAGAGCTCACAGTTTCCTATATTTAAATCAAGCAATGTATTTATTCTGTGTGACTCATGTTATTTTACCCCTCATTTGTATTCAAGGCGGATATTTGTATATTGTAACACATTTGTATTATTTCCTCATTCGGGGAATGAGAGATGTAACCTTGTGATTAAGTTAATGAATTTGGATTTTTGTTATATCTATTTATGTTATGATGTAACTTTATTATGTATGAGTACTCAATTATTTGTGTAAGTAATTGCTATAGATGCTAGATGATGTATGTATGGGTTTTATGTAATCCCAATCACGTAGCCTTAGAGGTTGTTGTTAATTAGTAAGTGAACATGTATGCTAATTCACTTTAAATAAAAAAAATGGTGCACTTAAGTAGTTAATTGCAACTTCCTCTAGGGTTGCGTGGTGGGGAATTATAGGTAGGATATTTTATTCTTTGATTTATAGGAAAATGAGAGTAGTGATGGTCCGATCAAACTCATAGGGTCATGTTGCTGAGAAGTTCCTCTCAAACGCTGACAATTTTTTTTGTTCTTTGATTTGTATGAAAAATGAGAGTAGTGATGGTCCAATCAAACTGGTAAGATATCAATTGATAGTTGTATTCTTAAATTATTTTTGTAATAGATTAAGGAATGACTAAGACATAGTTGATTTGAATATATATTTAGGGTCAAATTAAAATAAACAATTTATTACTTAAGTTATTGTTTTTGTATGGCCCCACCTTGAATGTGATTGGTAAGGCTCTAATTTGTTTTATGTGTTCCTAAATAGATGGTAAGATGTATTATGGATGAAAAATAGTGTGATTATTTGAGAATATTCTTGCCTTTCATCATAAGAATTTATTTATGCTAGCATGAAGGAGTTAGGAATCATAAATTGTGAATGAAATGGTTGCAAATTAAATCTCATTTCAGTTATCAAATTAATGTGATATGATGGTTGCTTATGGTTTCATTGGTAATGTATAGGAAAGGAAGAGTTAGTACGAGGAGGGAAGACCATTGAGTATATCAAAATAAATCTTTTTGTGATGATGAATTTGACCCCCTTTCGAGGCTTAGAAGGAAATAAAGTTAACAAGTTGATAGAGTAAGGTGGTAAGGGTTGATATAAAAAGGATGATTTATATTTTGGGTTGAGAGTATTTATTTGTGTGCCAAGTGAGTTGTAAGTTGGGGGTTAAGGTTTAGCAACCATTATCCAAGTTGAAATTCGGATAGGTCCTTAAATGGGTCTTTAAATAAGGTTGTTGGTTAATTTCCTTGGTTGGGATGCAAAAATAAACCCTCTAGGGTCTATACCATATTGGTAGGGGTCAAGTAGGCATGCAATAGTACCCTTAGTACATGATTTGACCCCTAAAAATTCCTCATTATGGAGAGTGACGAGTTTTAAAGAGAGGATGGGATGGAAAGATGAAGAGGTTGTCCAAGTGCATGTTTCTTCTTCAATAAAGAAAAGAATCTCATTGATTGGGTTAGGTATACTCCATACCTCTCTATCCAAAGGTTGCAAGTTGAAACTCCTATATATTTTGGAGAGGAAGAATGAGTGGGTGTGACCCACTTCTCCTCTTGGAGAACTTGAGTGGAGATGATAAGAAGAATGAGAAGAGGAGAGGAGTCCACCTCTTGGAAAGATAATGATCAAGATGGTTTGGCTGGGAGAGAAAAGATGGATACAAGATTTTACTCCCTTCATCCAAAAGAAAAGAGATAAGTTCTTCCTATTTCCATTTACCCTTGTCTATTGGTTGCAAGAAGGTGACATAGTGTATGTAATACAAATGAAAATGGAAAGTAGAGAACCTAGATGCATAAAATTGATGCTATGTTAGTTTTATCCCTTTGTAAAAATGAGTAAAGACTCCATTCATCATCTTGGAGTTCAACTATTTTCTTGCTCGGGGGTATGGCTAGAGCCCACGAGGCTCCATGATTCCATTATGGTAGGGTGGAGAGCAAGATGTAATCAATTGTGTGTCCATTGTATTTTTTAAAAAAAAATTTGTAATTTGGAAAGATGGTATTTTGAAGTAACATGAAATAGAACTTAAAACAAAAAAGGAGGCTAAATTTACTGGTATGAAAAAAAATAGAATTAGCTACTTTCAATACTATTTGTGACAATGCATGTTTAAAGATGAGTGTTATATGCTGGTTTGGTTTCAATGAAGGAATGAAGAAAAAGAGAAAGATTTTGTTCCCACTGATGTACTATTATGTAAGAGATTTACAATCTTAAATCTTGAAGTTATTATTACCTACTTTCTATTAGAACCCCTGTAAAAGACTCTCTTGTTGTATTCTATTAAATGTTTGAGGATTCCATTCTGTGCACAACCCATGGAATTCTATGAGAATTTCACACTAAAAAAAAAATAGGCTAAGTTTATCCATTAAAAAGAAGAAGAAGAAAATGGATTATTTATCCTAATAAATAAATGATATATAAAATAATAATCTTTAGTTCTAGCTACAAAATAACTAATACACCCGTGTATCAAGATATTTACAAAGTTTCAATCCTTTGAGCACTTCTGGCAGGCCGAAGACAATCCATCAATCAGGTTGATTTTTGTGACCTATGTTCATTGCCTTCAATCTCTAAAGAATAGTAACTTCAACGTTTCTTAACACCTTATTATCATGGAGTGAAACCATGAAAAAATCTGGAGAAGAAATTACCAAATCTACTATGGCAACGAATAAAATATGTATCAAAGTTTTAAAATTATAATTATCTTTTACAAAAAAATATTTATATCACTAAAGGCTGGGAGGGAATGACCCTCCCCACACCCCAATCGAAGTTGGGAAGGAAGGCACCACCCCTCCTAGTAGGAGCATGGCCAACACAAGGTATGCCACCCTCTGATGAAAACTCTAGTTTTAGTCAATATATATATAAGAATAATTTGTGGAGGTGTGACAAGGACATCATTGACCTCTCTCCCCAATGTATATTGATATTTTAGCCCTTTTATTTTATTGTTTATTATTTATTTTTATTTACTCTAAACAAAGAGATCTATACAAAAACAATTTAGAGGCCCTCACATTGTAGCCTATGCTTCTTATGAGTAAAATGCCTAAACAAATAAGCTAATAGCACAAACAAGGCTGCTTCAAGGAAATAAGGTGGAGAAGATTTGGGGAATGCAAAAAAAAAAAAAACCTAAAAATTCCCTAGCAAAGGCAAATGAAGATATGTAGCCAAGATGCCATTCGCAACAAAGTCCCATGGTTTATCTTGGCCTGGCATGGCTTGCAAAGACTTACACAGAAGTTGACCTCACCTTCAAACTGGCTTGAAAACTTGGCCATGGATGGAAATGAATTCGGATTGAATAATGCAGCTCGCAGTGGAGATATTTATTAATATCAAACTCACACCTTAAAGTTCTTTGCTAAAGTGAGAAAACCATTCAACCAAATAAATGTTGAAACTAACCTTGAAATCGTTAAACCTACTAACATGATTAATCTAAGGCAAGTAGGTAGTATTCTTAAGACATTGTCAGGATGCAATAAATATGACCTGGTGGCTGAGTGCAAATGGTGACCTGATCAAAGGAAATCCAACCATATCTCGCTGGGTGATTCATGTCATAAATTTCTCATAAAATATCCTACCACCTCCATCATGCCATGTAAGTCAGAAATCAAATAGGATAGATTGTCAGACATGTATTAGTATAAGATAAAAATATACTTACCAACTTGAATCATTATGCCTCCATTATGCATAACCGTACTCCATCACATTAATGAATAATACAAATAGTTTAGTTTGATAGTAGGTTAATGTAATTGGATGAGTGAATTTATTAAATGCACCTAGCTAAATATTTGTGAAAGAAGGAATATAGTATTTGGGGTCATAATAGTATTTTAGTTAGGATGAATGAAAATTCAAAATATTGTTGGCAGCTATGATAAATCTTTTTGGATGCAATGACAATAATATTGGTAACATGCTTTAAATTCTTTTTATATTAAAATTTACCATTAGTGTTAAATGATAACATTAAATTATTATAAATATGGGATCACTTAATGATGTCAATGTTTGGGTGTTAATATGGTCATTTTAGCTCAAGGAATCAAAATAAACTTGTTTAATAGTCAAGAAATAAATAAATAAAAAGTATAATGAATGGGTAGCCTGCCATCGTCCTCTTCCTCGAAGGGCAGACAAAGCCCTCATACCAGTTGTAGACATCTAAATTTGATCACTTCCATATGATCAAAATCATCTACTCTATTCATCTATTTTATTAATAGTGATTAAATAATTTATTTAATCATTATTTTATTTTCTGCCTAAAGTTCTTAAAGTATGTAATTAAATAAATTAAATACTTTACCTTATCCCTTTTCTTCTCTAAATTAAATAAATATGACAAATTATTTAATTTAGTCTTTTAACCCATTTGGATTAAAACCAATTTTTAATTCCCCTTTTTCTCTCTCCTTGTCACATTCTCCATAACCCTCTTTTAATCCAGATTAAATTGATTAATCTATGATTAGGATGTGCACCACTTCATCTTGATTAAGTGTCACATCCTCCATTATCTCCCACTTGCCTCTAAATCTCTCATTAATTATCTTAGTCCCATGTTTGCACAACCTTAATCAAAGTCATTAACCATATTTGGCTTACCTTTTTTGGTCAACCTTTCCACTTGCCTTTTTTGGCCTTGACTCTCTTTCCCATGTGAATTTTTAATTCACATTTATTTATCCAAAGCTCCTCTCTTCCCCATGTGAATTTTTAATTCAAATTTGTCTTTCCAAGGTCTTCCCCATCCCCATGCAAAGTTCTAGAAGGCTTGACTTGTCACTTTACATGTGCCAAAGACTTCTAGAACCTTGGACTTGTCACATCACCCACATGTGACAAATCTCCAATTTTTTGGAGACTCTCTTTTATCCAATAAATTCTCCAATGAATGTGAATTTTTAAATCACATTTATCTCTCCAACCACTTCCCCTTTTTCCATGGAGATTTTTGAGGAATTCTAAAATTCCTCAAATGTCTCTTTCCTTCTCATTTAGGGACAAAAAGTTTCTTTTTGAGGAAATATTCTCATCCCCCAAGGTACCTGCAAGGTACTTGTCCTTCATCCACCTCATGTACTTCTCTTTCGCCTCATTTCCACATCATTCCACCCTAAGACATCTCACATTTTACATGTCAAGATGTGAGGGCTTGTGAGTCCTCAACTCACCATAGACTTTCATCTTGATCTTGTTGGATCAATCTCAACCGTTGAATTCTCTAGAGAATTCTAATTATCCTATAAATACCTCCTCATTTATCCCATTTTGGAATGAAGTCTTTTGCTACCAAACTCTTGCCAAATTTTCATTTGTAGCATTTTAACTTTTCCATAGTATTTCTCATCATTCCATCTTGCATCTGGCATCCACTTCACTCTATTGCCATCCAAGGAGCACACAAGACATCCAAATATCAAGGGCCAACCAAGGAAGAAGCAGCATGAAGGTATAACAATCAACAATCAATTTGTTTATCTTGCTTTCATGTTATCTATTTCTTAGGCTAATCATTGAGGTGACCTTTTCTTATGTTAGTTCTTCTTATTGCATTACTCATTATTTGTTTAGCATCTCACATTAGGACTTGACATTTTAAAAGGATCATATTTCTGGCACGCCTGGTGGGACCCACAAAAGGGTCTCTTTCTTTTATGTTTGTTGTTGTTTAACTTGTTTACAGTTTTAGGTTGCAGAAGGGTGGATTTTCCCTCTCGGGCACTGTAGAGGGGTGGATACGCCCTCATGATCCGATGTTTCTTACAGTTTTTTACTGCAGAAGTGCGGATACGCCCTCACGATTTGACGTTTATGACTGTTTTTCTGCAGAAGTGCGGACACGCCCTCACGTTCTGACATTTTTGCTAACTATTTTTCTATAGAAGTGCGGATATGCCCCCGTGTTCTGACATTTTTTTTTGCTAACTGTCTTTCTGCAGAAGTGTGGATACGCCCTCGTGTTCCGACATTTTTTCCTAACTATTTTCTACAGAAGTGCGAATACGCCCTCGTATTCCGATATTTTTGCTTGCTGTTTTCTGCAGAGGGGTGGATTTTCCCACCCAGTTTAGCATTTTTCATTGTAGAGGGGTGGATTCTCCCTAAACAACACGTCCGGGAAGGTAAAAGAGTTGCATTTTAGCTTCATTTTTGTCTCTTTCTTTTGCTATTTTGTGCTCTAATCCTCTAACCCCATTTTTTGGTGGGTGAAGTCAGATTTCTTGTTGATATTTTGAGTATTTTTTCTGAAAATCACAAAGGGAAAAAGATAAAACAACTAACATTTGCTTGCAGGTCCTTTGTCTTATTTTGATTTTTGACATCTTTCCTTACTACTCTATCTATTTACTTAGTATAAGTAGGGGAAAGTAATATTTGCTACTTGCTGTGTCTGTTTTATTTGTGTTACCTTAAGGGGGCATTAGTTTGTTTTCACCTTCCCCCTTTGCACTTTGTGCAGATCCGAGGGGGGTAGTTGGAAATGATTAGTGTCTTCTTCTTAGCGGGACCTGCTTGGGGATTTCATCACCCCAAGGGACGATCCCAACCACGCGTACCGACGGGGTATATGAAGGGGGAGAGCCAAAGCTATACCCCAATCCAGTTGCATCGTAATTGGCGAAACGTCGAAGCTAGGGTGATACCTAGATAGACATGAAGAGTTGGTCCGAGCCTTTCAGTATCTCGCTGGGGTTCCCAAATCACGTTTGTGACGGACTGGTGTTCATGGTTGTGCCTCACATACCAAGCGTATATCAAGGACTCCCTAGAAACTTTGTTCATCTTAGAGTAAGACCTTGTTGGCCATACCCCTTAATACTAATCATAGGATTGTGCTTGTTCAAAGTGTGTTTCTATGAAAAACTAGTAAATTTTGATAAGTTAAACCTTCATTGAGTCATTCCAAGTCCTTGCCATAATCCCTCATTTTCAAACCAAGTCACTGTTCATGCAGAGGGGCAGATTCGCCCCCCTGTTTCAACACTTTTCACTGCAGAAGTGTGGATATGCCTCCCTATTCCAATGTTTAGGCCAGTATTTTTACTACAGAATTGCGGATATGCCCCCTTGTTCTGACATTTCTACCAATCTTTTTACTATAGAAGTGCGGATACGCCCCCCTATTCTGATGTTTCTGACAGTTTTACTGTAGAAGTGCAGATACACCCTCTTGATCCATTGTCTAACTGCAGAAGGGCAGATACGCCCTCCTGAATGGATAGTTTCATCCATTTGACCATTTTAAACCTCCGTTTGAACTCCCAAGGTCTTCATTTGACCATTTGGTCATCCTAAACACTCATCTAACCAATCCAAACATCCGTTTGACCATTCCAAACCTCTATTTAACCTTTCTAAAATGTCCATTTACCACATTCACATTGATCATTCCACCATTTGGGATACCCATCTTACCATGTGACCTAAACATTTCCATCAAGACATCTTCCATTTGCATTCATCATCATCTCTCAACACAAAATCCCTTACACCTTGTTTTAGGAGTTGTCTCCTGAATTGACCAAGGCATTAAGTTGATCATTATCCTACATAATCAATCCTTGTCTTCAACATAATCAATCCACTTCTATCTTGAGGCAGATTTGTGTTGTAAGTCAATGTCATTGGCCCAAATCAATCCCCTTCCATCTCAAGGTGGATTAGGTGTCGTGATCATTGATTTAATCCGATCAACCAACGTTATAAGTTACCTAGGGTGGTTTCCAAATCAAGTTTTAGGATCCCCCCCATCATCCAATCCTTATCAAAATCAAAGCAATTGATACATCATCCATCACCAATCCAATCCAAATCATCCAATTGATAAATCATCGATTGATCCAAACAATCCAATCTATCCAAATCCAACATCATCCAATCAAGATTTCGTCAACCAATCTAAATCATCAAATCCAATCATCATCCAAATCATCCAATTGATACATCATCAATTGATCCAAACAATCCAATCATCAAATTGATACATCATCATTTGATCCAAACAAATCCAATCATCATCCAAATCATCCAATTGATACATCATCAATTGATCCAAACAATCCAATCATCAAATTGATACATCATCATTTGATCCAAACAATCCAATCCTCATCCAAATCATCAAATTGATACATCATCATTTAATCCAAACAATCCAATCCTTATCCAAATTGATACATTATCAATTTATCCAAACAATCCAATCGTCAAATTGATACATCATCATTTGATCCAAACAATCTAATCACCAAATTGATACATCATCATTTGATCCAAACAATCCAATCCTCATCCAAATCATCAAATTGATACATCATCATTTGATCCAAACAATCCAATACTTATCCAAATCATCCAATTGATACATCATCAATTGATCCATCATCCAATCTAAATCAATCAATCCAAATCATCACCTAGATCATCCTTTAGAGATTGCATCTTGAAATCACTTAGTTGTTTTGCACGTTTATGCCCGTTTAAACTTGTTCACAAACAAAAAATAAAATGGCAGACCAACAAACTCAAGGTTCCCAACCAAATTTCCCTCAAGATCCTAATAACATTCCACACGATCCCCATAATGGTGTCTCATCTCAATCAAACATCGACATCCAGAATATCACACCACCTAGTGACGAAAACATGGTCAATCAACCCGAAGTCACCATTGATGAATATCTCAGTAATCTTGCCAATGTGCAAATGACGGATTGTCTCCTAAACGAACGTGGGGATAAGATCCTTGCCACCTTACTCATGAAGGGAGTCAAACCACCATCCGGTTTCAATACATCACAATATGCCCTTCCCCCATTTGTTGACCCACAAACCTCACAAAATGTTCTAGAAAATTCCTACGTTCCTGAAGGTTCACCCACTGAAAATTGGTACCACCCCGAACTTGGAAATGTTGTCATCCATCAAGTCCAAAAATATCCTCATCTTCCAACCACAACATCTACTATTCCACCACCCAATCCTAATGATTCTCATACCTATAGCATGCCTCCATACATCTGATCTACTCCACCACTTCCTCCCCCATATTCTAATATTGGGGGCACACCTACACTTACCTATGTGCTACCTCCTACATTTCAACAACCTCCAAATAATCTACAACAATCCACCAAACTACAAGCACCGCCACAACATGTTACTACTATTATAGCTTCATCTCAACACTTGCATCCACAACATCCGCAACACACTACCGTTCTCACACAACCATCACATCAAGTAGTGCAGCCTACCTCACAATAACAACAACACATCTCATCTCACCCATCTCAACAACAACAACACATCTCATCTCACTCATCTCATCAATAACAACATATCTTATCTTACCCACCTCATCAACAACAAAAATAACCTCCACAACAACATGTGCATATCCCTACACAAACACATCATAACCCACTTACTAAGTACCTCTATCATCCCTCTAGCACATACACTGTTCCATCCCATACGAATCCTCATCAGAATGTGCAAAACCAAACACATATACAACCGCCACCTTACACCAATCTTTCACAACATCAACATCATACCCACCAACAAACATCGAATCCATACCCATATGCCACGCAACAACCCACCATGGTGCAAAAATACCAATCCTATCTGCCCTACTTTCAACAACAAAAAAGTCACCAACAGGGGCACCTTACACTTCCTATTACCAACAACCATCATCACATCAACAAAGAGGCCCTACCTCCACGCATTACCAAAATTCTATGTAGCAACAGGACCCCTCTCTTGTTTCCTACTATCAATAGCAAGTGGCTCCCACTCAACACAATCAATCATCCAACTATCAATCCACTTACAATCAACCAAAACAATAATATACGACTCAACCCATTTATGATCCAACAATGGTAGGGCCATCCTCATCATATCCACAATACTATCCATACAATCAATCCACTTTGACTCCCATGACCCCCGTCAATAAGGACTTGAAAGAAGTAAAAGCAACATTAAAGGACCTACAAGCTGGAGCGGGTAAACAATCATTCAAGTTTGAGGACATATATCCTTATCCTTTTGATCCCTCCATCTCCTTGATTCATTTTCCCAAACATTTTGAGATACCAAAATTTGATAAATACAAAGGAACCAGGGATCCTAGAGCTCACCTTCAAGAATTTTACGGTCAGCGCCAAGAGGTCATGCATAATGATAATTATCTTATCCGAATTTTCCCTAAAAGTCTACAAGGGGTTGCCCTCAACTGGTTTATGGGTCTTGAAAAGGGATCTATCAAAACCTTTGCACAATTATCCAAACAGTTTGTCTCTCACTTCTCTTTTAATCTAGAGAAAGATATTGACACACTTGATCTCCTCAAAGAAAAAAAATGTGATGGAGAGACCTTTGCAAGCTACTTGCAAAGATGGTGTGCCTTGGCTAGCAGGATAAAATCCCCACCAATAGAAAAAGATGTGGTCACGCTATTTATCAAAAATTCCCACCTAGATATGGCTCATAACTTCCAACTCCATTGTATCACCACCTTTGCGGAACTTGTGGAGAAAGGCCCCATCTTAGAATGAGCCCTTGTTGCAAAAGGGAAAGTCAAACATTTCAATTTCGATAGAGATAAATCCTTTGGGGATAAACCTCATTATTGGAATAGAAAGAAAAATGTTGTCAATGATGGTGTCAATGACACCAAACATGTTCAAGTGGCCACCACCACACAAAGATACCCTCCTCAGCAACAACCGTCAATCCAGAATGCCATATCCATCCCCCAAGGGGCATCACTACAACAATCCAACCAAAATAACCAAGGGGGAAACAAACGACAGTCACTTAGTTGGGAGAACCCCTTAGCATGGTGTTTAACAAGCTTCTTCAAGCTAATTATCCCATCACATATCCTGTCACCAAACCTCTTGATACGTCCAAACCCAAGCCTGCTTGGTTTAAAGACAACGAATATTGTGAATTTCACAAGATTAAGGGACATACCTTAGATAAACGTCAAGGCCTAAAAACCTACATTCAAGGTCTCATCGATTGATGTGAAATCCATGTAGATGCTAATGCAACATCTTCATCCAATGCTCAACTCCAAATATATCAAAACGCTTTTCCTAACCATAATTAGGGTCCTAGTACGTCCAACTCAAATCCTGGACCTAGCAACAATAACAAGCAAGGTAACAACACCAATAACATCAGCTATAAAAATGTGCCATACAATTATCAAGGTGTGGTCTCATATGTAGAACAAGTGGAGCCACGTGTATCCATGATACATGTCAAAGAAAAAGATCCACAATGTGTTGTTACCACTTGGCGAACCCTCATCACAGTCCCAACAACTCCTCCATCTACCCAATGACCATCCGTCAATTCACAATATAACATCCTAGACCATCTAGGCAAGACTGCAGCCCAAATATCCATCTTAGATCTGCTTAAGTCATCCCCCATGCATCAAGACATCTTGACTAAGGCTTTGCAAAGCACACAAGTGCCTGATAATATTGACCCTACCAAATTCCAAGCATTGGTAGGCAATCTCTCATCAACCTATCAGTTAGCCTTTAGCCAAAAATACATGCCGCATCTTGATTCAAGCCACAACCGCCCCCTCCATCTCGAGGTTGGTGTAAATTGTCAAAAAGTAAAAAGGGTACTGGTAGATAATGGTTCGGCCCTAAATCTTTGCACATTAAAATTCATACAGTAGGTTGGATACACCTAGGCTGATCTAAGAAGTCAAGTTATCACCATAAAGGAATATGATAATGCAGAGTGAGATTCTGAAGGCATTATTTGCCTCCCTATTCTAGTGGGCCCCATTGTATAGTACATTGTGTGTCATGTTCTGGACCTTGAACTTCCATACAACATCCTTCTTGGCCATCCATTGATTCATTCTATGCAAGCCATCCCATCCACCTATCACCAATTCTTAAAGTTCCCATTTCAAGGAATGGAAGTCACCATAAAAGATGACCCCCAACCTTTTGAATATTGTTGTGCCTTGGAAGCTTCTTTTCCGCATTCACATTACTACCCAAGAGTCAAAATGGGGGCATCCCCAACATCTGATCTTGACCCATCCACCAATACACTAAACACTTCATCCCCACCATCATCCACACCTGCTTCCACCTTCACCGAGGTCCAGATCATAGACAAGGGATGTGGCACATACGAAATGAATACCACACTCAATGTGGCAACCATGCCACCTTCACCCCGCACATATGGACAACCAATTCTATCACTACCAAAAGTGGAAGAAGAGACACTCACACTCACCTTCAAGAACATGGGGTCAAAAACATTCAATGATTTGGGATCCCTCCAAGATCAAATGGACGAAGATATCAGTCAATGGGTTTATCGGGAGGAACCTAAGACACCACGTCCCCTTATAGAATACTTTCAAAAATTCTATCCACGTGCTTCTAAGTTCATTGAAAAGTGTCATTACCAAGGCGAAGGCCTTGGTGCGGAAGAACAAGGAAAATGCCAGCCCATTGAAGCAACTACCATCCGACCAAGAAATTTGGGCTTGGGTTATGATACTAAACAGAAGGGTCCTGCGACATCCTCTAACACTTCTAACAATGTTAGTGTTGACAATGGTTCCCTCAAAGACATACTGGAGGAAGAGTCCATCATACACACGTATGATTATTTGAATCACATTGACCTCCCCGCCATGTTTGAATGCTTGTCTATTTGCACCATCACCTTATCCCTCAAACATCTTGAACTTATCGATCATGACCTACAAGGTAGCACACCTATCAACACATTTCCCTCAAAGGATACCTACGTAAATCTCATGGGATTGGGGGAAGATGAATGCCCTAATTGCAAAAGAAAAAAGAAACAAAAACAAAATGGGTCAACAAGTGAAAACCTCCCCGAGGCGCTTTTTGACTGGGAAAAAGTAAAAATAAAGGATGTATCTAATAGTGAAAACCTTAATACGGCACTGGAAGATGGGGATGTTCATCTTCCCCTTGTAGGAACACAACTATCTGAGCAATCTTCGATTCTCATTGAAGAAACGCAAGAGGTAAATCTGGGGACAAAAGAAACTCCAAGGATCACCTATGTGGACAAATCTTTATTTGAAGAAGAATATATCACCATTGTCTGAATTCTCTGAGAAGGGGTTATCAATTTTGCATGGGCTTATTCTAATATGCCTGGCTTGGATCCTAATCTTGTTGTACATCATTTGGATGCCTGTTTAGACACCAAACCTATCAAGAAGAAGCTCCAAAAGATGCACCTGCAGGTGGCACTATTAGTTAAGAAAGAATTGGAAAAATTACTAGATGCTGGCTTTATCAGACCCATTGATTATTCTGATTGGATTTCCAATATAGTACCTATTGCTAAACCTAACAGAGACATTAGAATTTGCACAGATTTTCAAGATCTTAACAAGGCCTATCCAGAAGATGACTTTCCATTGCCTAACATCGACATTTTGGTAAACATTATTGTAGGACACAAGATGTTATCCCTTATAGATGGCTTCTTTGGCTACAATCAGATCCGAATTGCTCCTAAAGACCAACACAAAACCGCTTTTACAACACCTTGGGGTACCTTCTATTACAATGTCATGCCCTTTGGTCTAAAAAATGCAAGGGAGACATATCAATGAGAAATGATGGTAATATTCCATGACCTCATCCACATTATCCTAGGGGACTATGTTGATGACTTGTTGGGAAAATATGGAACTAGAGAAAAGCACCCTGCCATTCTAAAAAGGATCTTCAAGCGCTTAGAACAGTACAAGCTTCACCTGAATCCAAAAAAGTGTGTTTGGTGTCACATCAGGGAAATTGTTGGGCTTCATAGTTTCCTAAAGAGGCATCGAGGTTGACGCAGCTAAGGTGAAAGCTAGCATGGATATGCCTCCACTGAGAAACCTGAAACAATTAAGGAGCCTCCAAGGGAAGCTACAATCCATCTGTTGGTTTATAGCCCAGCTTGTGGATAAATGTCAGTCATTCACCCACCTTCTCAAGAAAGACACCACCTTCAAGTGGAATCAACAATGTCAGTTGGGTTTTGATATGATCAAAGGATACTTGGCACACCCACCAATCTTGATGCCACCAATCCCTGGAAAACCCCTCTTGCTATACATCTTTGCCACTTCAATTGCATTAGGGGCATTGTTGGCACAACATGACGACTCCTCCAGAGAACGAGCAATCTATTACATTAGCCAAACATTGGTCGGTTATGAACTTAATTACTCACCAATGGAGAAGGCATGTCTTGCTATGGTCTTTAGTACACAGAAATTACACCACTATATGCTTAGCCATCCTATAAAATTGATATCCAAAGTTGACCCCCTCAAGTACCTCTTATCCAAGACAACCCTAACTGGTCGACTGGCCAAATGGATCATGCTCCTCAATGAGTTTGATATAGAATATGTGGATAGAAAAGCCATTAAAGGACAGATAATAGCGGATCAGTTGGCAGATGCCCCATTAGTGGATGCTTATCCCATAGAAACTGAATTTCTAGATGGAGTATTTGTAGTCTCAGAAGCCACCACTTGGACACTGTACTTTGATGGATCACACACTCATAATGGATCAGGGGCAAGAGTCTTGCTTATCACCCCCCAAGGTGATTACATACCGAAATAATTTAGACTAGATTTTTCCTGCACCAACAACATCTTTGAATATGAAGCCCTTCTTACAAGCCTTAGAATTGTAGTCCAATGGCACATCACTCATCTGCAAGTTTTTGGTGACTCCTAGTTGGTCATAAAATAGGTCAATAATGAGTTTCTAACAAAAGATGAAAATTTGTTGCCTTACAAATGAATGGTGGATGATTTCAAAAAATATTTCACCTCCATCCAATTTGAGCAGATCCTAAGACTCCAGAATAAGACAACATATGCTATGGCTACCATTGGTTCTCTCCTCGACACGCCAAAAGATTGCACAAATTGTCAGTTCCTAGTCGAGCAACTCCTAATCCCAGCATATGATATCCCTGAGAGTGACATGGTGTGTGCTATTGTAGGTCCTGAATCCCCTTGGTACCATGAAATTTACACCTATATTCATGACAACACCCTCCCGCCTGATCTCACGAGAAACCAACATAAATCATTTATCCAACGCACTACCCGCTACACCATCATTGGTGATACACTTTATCGACGTGGATATGATGGAACTCTCCCCCATTGTTTAGACGAAACCGAAGCCTGCATGACATTAACAGAAGTGCATAGTGGTATTTTTTGGGCCCATTCTAATGGTATGGCCCTAGCCAAACGGATTCTTAGAGCAGGATATTACTGGCCTACAATGGAACATGATGCTTGTGAATATGTCAAAAAGTGTCTTCCATGTCAACAACATGTAGATCTGATTCATGCTCTAGCACAAGAGCTACAACCTATCATGACACCTTGGCCATTTTTATAATGGGGTTTCAACTTGATTGGCAAGATCTACCCTCCATCCTCTAATGGTCACACCTTTATCATCACAACCACTGAATACTTCATCAAGTGGGTGGAAGCCATACCACTCACTCAAATCACCGGTGTTCAGATCTCTAAGTTCATCCTCTACCATATCCTCTGCAGGTATGGTATCCCCTCCTCCATCATCATCGACAATGGGAAGCCATTCAAAAATAAGTGTATGAAGCTCCTTTGTGACACATATCATATCCAACATCATTGGTCCACTCCCTATTACCCCTAAGGTAATGGATAGGTAGAAGCAACCAACGAAACATTGATCAAAATCATTAAGAAAATGGTCAATAGCACTGGCTACGATTGGCACCTCCATATCCATCCCACTCTTTGAGGCTACCGTACATCCATCCACACCCCTACCGGCACTACTCCATACTCTCTTGTCTATGGTGCTGAAGCGATCTTGCCAATCGAAGTTGAAATCCCTTCACTCTAAATCTCCCTCAAAAATCTCATCACTGACGAAGACACCCGAGTGGCACACTTGGCACAATTGGAATTGCTGGATGAAAAATGGGTCAAGGCTTATAACCATCTGCAAGCCTATTAGAACCAACTCAAAAGGAGCTACAATAAGAAAGTCCACCCTCGCCAATTCAATGTTAGTGATTTGGTCCTAAAAGAGAATCAACATAATCAACAAGATTGAGAGAAAAAGGGTAAGTTTGAAGCAAACTAGTTGGGCCCTTATGTCATCAGCACGAAGTATGGTTCAGGTGCCTACAGGCTCTCTAGCCCTAAACATGAGCCCTTGGAGGAACCCATCAACATCAAGCACCTGAAGAAGTTCTACACTTAGGTCAGCTAGGGTATCCCTCCTGGTAAAAGTAAAAAATACATAAAAATCAAAAAAATCAAAAAAATCAAAAAATAGTAAAGAGAAATAATTCATCCTATGGTGAAAACCACCCCTACGTGGCACCTTGGATACATACGCTTGGTGAAAAATTGGCAATCAGTGCCTCTCATATAGGGCTTAATCATTATCTACCTCGTGTCCTGGTTACTTTATGGCTTATCCGTTGATTCTTCAATCCCCATATCCTCCCATCCGCTTGCATCACATCGTTGCTTGGTATATTCTGGTTGAGCATTGGACGACCATCATCCGCTATTTGAAACCATGAGCTTATTATCCTAATATGATCTTGTGTCATCTCATTGTCATGTCCGTCTCCATCTAGGTCTCATCGTGTCTCCTTTTGAACTACGCTGCCCCTGCGCTTGCACGTAGGCAAGGTTGATCATTTGATCCACCCCCGGGGCCTCCCTTTGTCTTCTTTTGTGGCCAGTCTGTTTGATCATTGTCCTCCATCATCTGTCATCATCACCCCCTTTCCGATTTTATCATCATCTCCTTGTGAACTACGACACCTCTGCGCTTGCACATAGGCAAGGCTAATCTTTGGATCAATCCTCAAGGCATTTCATCATTCATCATCTATTCTCATGGTCCACTTTTTGATCTTGTCCATCGTCGATCTTTTGTCATGTCCGAACTACATTTCCCCTGTGCTTGCACATAGGCAAGGTTGATCTTTTGATCTACCCCTAGGGCTTGTGTTTGTCTTGGTCATCCATTGGTTTCCATCAGTCCACTCTCCACTCTTTTACCATGGTCTTTTCTTGAACTACGAGGGCTCTGTGCTTTCATGTAGGCAAGGTTGATCTTTGATCAACACTCGAGCCCCTAGATCTTTAGGTTGTGTTTCATCCTCTCATTGTCTGGTTGTCAAGTATGTCCCTATCATCGCCGATTCTTCACAAACAAGATCTTCTCATATCAAAAAATCTGCCCAATGACAATTATCCTCCATCATCGGTCTTAATAGGATGCATCCTTCCTCACAAACCACATCAACCCCATCCATCCTTGGGATCTTATGGCAAAGGACACTTGTAATTGATTATGATCTTTTTGTACTTTTGGGTTTTGTTTATCATTTGAGCTCCCTATAATCACTAGTCAAGATCACCATGATCCTTCATATTGTGGTGTATTTTAACTAGTTAACATAGGGACATCTCTTGAACATTGTTGCAGTCTGCTGGGATGCTCCATGTAGTACCCACCAGGATTCCTTTCGGATCCTGCATTATGTGGGGGCATCCCTTTGTGCTTGTGGTTATCCCAATACCTGGCCCAACCAAAGTCATTGTGACTTTGGGGTATTGGGATAGCCTTCTTGTTTGTTGTGTTTGTTTTATGTATTAGATATTAATTCATCTTGGTCTACATACCTTGACGCCCGATGTCTTATGCTATAGAAAAAATCAGTGCTCTAAAGGATGGAAAATTGCATTCATATTGCATTTCATCTCATTGCATATTCCCCTCTTACTCCTACGTCTATGGCTCCTAATTTTGGTTGTGCAAACCCTCATTTTCTCTTACTAACTTTTATTCTTAAGATCCTTACGATTTTTGACAAGTACTGTGCTCCACACACCCTATGCCTACCCATTGATATCTATGTCTACATTCATTTAGGTTCATTTATCCATTTGCATCAATTTATTTAGGTTCATTTATCCATCTACATCCATTCATCTATCCATATTGAATTAATTCATTTAAGTTCATTTATCCATATTGCATTAATTCATTAAGTTCATTTGTCCATTTACATTCATTCATTTATCCATTTGCATCAATACATCAAGTTCATTTATCCATATTGCATCAATACATTAAGTTCATCTATCCATATTGCATTAATTCATGTAGGTTCATTCAATTCATTATGAACATTTATCCATACATATCCATACATTTCCATATCCACCTATGCATCATTATTAGGCCCATATTACTTACATCATATATACAATTGCATTACCATTCATAAATCATTAACATCATAACACAACATCCATATCAACACAAACACATCATATACATATGCATAACATACATCATCTATCATAAGAACATCAATATAGCACCATATGCATAACATAAATCATCCATCACATATCATCATCAAAATAATGCAATGTCCATATCCAAAATACAATCATATAATAATCACATACATCCCATGCTTAAAATAAGGTGCATCATCTAAGAATATGTGCTACACCTCCATCCGGTACTTGTCAAAAGCACTTGTATCCTATCGCCTATCCTCTGCCTGCCCTGAACTGCCCACACCTAACCTTTGAGGAGACTTAGGTACCGGTCCCCTATGTGTCGGGATCCCTTGTGACTCACGAGCTGGAGTCCCAAATCGAGAGGGAGCCGACGGAAAATAACTGTACCCCCTAGTCCGTGTCCCTAAAGACTGAGATGGTGCCGACATTTGTGGTATCTGCCAAACATACTGCATTGTATGCTATGTCGGATATGGCACTACCTGCTCATACACACCCCTCCAGTACATCGCCTTGTGCATGTACTAATTTCTCTACCCAACCTAGAACCAAGCGACATTCCGCTCATACCTAAACCTATCCCACTCTCTACTAATGGATCACCACTCCTGCTCCCATTCCTCCTATTCTGCTGTTAGTAGTCGTACTTGCTTTGTGGACCTCTCCTTCTCTGTCTGCATAGTCTCTAGCTCTGTCCCATCACCCTACACTCTCGGTGACTACCTCTGAGCAATGTCACTCTCGGCCATCTCAGCCTGCACCACTGTTGCATCTCTCTGGAACTGCAGGATCTGGACCCGTCTTAGTACACTGTCCCTCTCCCCCTGTAGTGTCTGCATGTGTCCCTATACATTGTCCCTCTCCCCCTATAGTGCCTGCACCTATCCCTATGCACTCTCTCTCTCCCACTGCACTGTCTCTAATCCGGCCTCTGCTACCTCGACCCTCACTCTCATCTCCTCCAAATATGCCCCTGCCATAGATACCCTCTCCCACAACGCTGCCCTCTCCTCTAGAAGTCCTGCCACCTGAATTCTCAGTGTCTCCATATCTCTGTCAGCCTACTGAGAACACTCCACTGGGACACGATCTCCTTCCCCTACTGGCTCTGGCTGACCTCACATCTGAGCAAATATCATCACTGCCTCTAACCTATCTCAGTCCCATGTCACCTGAGCCAACTCCCCCCATACTCTTTCCATCCCTACTCGTGTCTCATCCTTCTCTCTCTCAACCACTTGTATATCTATCGTCAGATGACCCACAACATGATCAAACACTATCATCTCTAACCCCTTCACCCTCTGCACCTCTACCTCTTCCCTCCTCAACTCCTCTAACACCCATACCCTCACCTGGGCCCCTCTTAGTAACGTCATTGGATTGTCAACTGCAGCTCCTAGTGCTACTGCTAGAGGCTCCACCACCTATACATCTAGGTCCATCGCCTCCCCCTCTCTCTCCTCCTACACTTGCTCAACTCAGCTCATCAACCGAATCCTCCATGACTGTCCTCTCCTCCCCACCCTCATC